>SGPM01000133.1:0-67528 GCA_004802725.1 Antrodiella citrinella | reverse complement strand
ATGCAGTCGACGCCGACTTGGCCGGAGAGAGGCGGGCAGAGGCCGACGCTGACCATCTTGTACAGCAGAGCGCGAACGTCCTCGGGGATGTTCGTGCACTCGAAGTAGCCGCCGCGCCGCCCGCACTCGCCCACGACGCCCTTGGACGTGGAGTGGAACGAGATGAGCGCGATGGGGGAGTTCAACTGGCGGACGACCTTCTTGAAGGAGTGGAACGGATGCGTGGACGGGCTGTGCAGGTTGTTCTGGTATACTTCGTCGGCGAGGAGGACGAGGGAGTGTTCCTCACACAGCTGCACGACCTCTCGCATCGTGGGCAGGTCCAGGAGCGAGCCGGTGGGGTTGCCTGGGTTAATTATGACGAGTGCGCGGGGGGTGACATCGCCCTTGGACTCGGAGGCCTTCAACGCTGTCCGGATCTCTTCCAGGGACGTCTTCCAACCGTCCTGCTCAGACAGGTGGTACGGGAGTGCGACGCCGGAGAACTGGGAAAGCGTAGCGGTATAGAGTGGGTATTGGGGAATGGGAATGAGGATACCAGTTTTGTGGGATGTAATGAGAACGTTGAGTAGAAGTGACACTCCGGCGGATGCGCCGGCGGTAAGGAAAATGTCTTCGGGGTCAGCGGGGTACCCATCACGGTCTAGAGTCTGGAATATTAGACTATAATTTATAACAAAAAGACGGCGTCCGCACCTGCAATGAACTTTGCGACACTCTTGCGGATGAGCGGGACACCTTTGCTATGCGAATAAGCACCGATCGACCCGATTTCTTCCTGGAGCTCCTTTGCCCGCTCAAGCACGTCGTTCGGCCATTTTCCCTTGACGATCTCAGCCAGAGGTGGATATTCGGTCAAAGCAGCAATCTGGGAGTAATATTCGAGATAAATGGCAGGACATGGCAGACAGACGTGGCTATGACTCACCTGACGGTTGAAGGTAATTGGGGGCTGGTCAAGGCCTTTCTGCTGGGGGTTTCCAATGTTAGAGTTGATGATGCGATTAAAGGGGAGACCATGATCGTCGGCCTCCAGGGACACTCTGTGCTGCTCTGCCTTGATGGCCAGCTCACCGCGGACGGCGTACTGGACCTCGAGGACGGCTGGGTTGAGGTCTGCTGGCGAGAGTTGGTGCATTGTGCGTAGAGAGGTAGTAAAGCAACGACGATGGAGGTTAGATGTAGCAAGGAAACGGGAGACAGAGGCCAGCCTCTGCGGCATCAGGCCAGACATCGCGGAACACCGTGGACCGGAAATGGAAAATAGGGCTGAACGTGGACTTGAATCGATGGAGTGCAACGCAGTGACGGCGTTTGTCGAGTCGCTTGTCGTCGGAACGGAAGAGAGCAGAGTTGATTTTAACGACGACGACGGGAGAGCATGTTTTATTCCGACGGCCTCTGCATGGCGCACGGCGAGGAGGAGGTTAGGTCCAACTTCGTATCTTTAGGAGGCGTAGCTGTAACGACACCAACTCCTAATCTAGGGTTAGGGTCTGCTTCACGTGCTCATCTCTATTCAAAATTTTGTGGGCGCTTCTGCTTCCTTCACCAACCACTCTACCCAAAACCATGCCGGACCCCTTCTTTGCCTCGAACAAGTCGCGCAAGCGCAAGAGGACGATCCCCACAGAGCAGGGTCCGTCCAAGAAGGTGGACCGGCAATCAAACGGAAAGAAACAACCTTTCAAAAAGAGTGCAGCGCAACCTGCTAAGGCCAAGCGTGATGAGGAACTGTCGGACCAGACTTCAGATGACGGGGCGGAGGGCGTGGAGGATATGGATCTGAGAGCACCGGATGTGGATCCAGATACATATGAGAGCGGAGAAGAGGACGACGACGAGACACCCGCAGAGAAACGCCTTCGCTTGGCGAAGCTGTACTTGGAAAGTGTAAAGTCAGGATTGACCCTTGGTGCGTCCTCCGTTCACCTGGTTTTGGGTTTGGACTGAGGGAAACATGCAGCCGATGGAGAGTTTGATGCTGCTGAAATCGACAAGGATATCATATCTACGCGTTTGAAGCAGGATGTATTGGAGCACTCTGGGAAGGTTCATTTATTTGTAGCAGACTCGGTGAGTACTTCCATCACCTTCATCTGTGATCTCAATCGACTTATGCCTCCGCACGTCTGCAGTATGATTATTCTAACCCACCAATTGTACGGACTCGTGGGCACCGCTTCTCCGTCACTGCCGCGGTAGCGACGGAGGATGCACGTTGGATGTACACGTCCGGCAAAGACGGCTGTATCTACAAGTGGGACTTGCAGACTGCAAAGAAAGCGCACGTATTCTACAAGGTGCGGCCTTCAAAAGACTCCGGGAAAGGCAAGGGGAAAGCAAAGGCCGAGCCTGTAGATTTGGGGGGTCATCATGATGAAATCTGGGCTCTAGCACTGAGCCCAGACGGTCGTTTGTTGGCCAGTGGAGGAAAAGACAAGACGGTTGGTGTATGGGATGTCGAACAAAACAAGTGGATCAAGGGTTTCAGCGGTCACAGGGACAGTGTATCTGTGAGTGTCTTCGTTGCATACTCATGAAACTTGAGACTAACCGAACTGTCCGTTCAAAGGCGCTTTCATTCCGCAAAAATTCCGCTGCGTCGACATCTTCCACACCCACACAGCTATACACTGGATCCTATGATCGCACTCTGAAGGTGTTCGACCTATCACCAAATACCATGGCGTATGTGGAGACTCTTTTTGGTCATCAAGCACCTGTGCTTGGTCTAGACGCGCTGATGCGTGAGTCCGCCGTCAGTGTTGGAGGCAGAGACAAGAGCGTTCGATTTTGGAAAATCCCAGAGGAGAGTCAGCTCGTGTTCCGAGGAGGTGCGCGGAGCGGATGGCACGACGTCCTCGAGGATACTACTGCAAGCGACGAGATGGATGTAGACGGGCGGAAGAAGCAAAAACCGAAGCCCAAGGAGACTTTCGTTGAGGGAAGCGTGGAATGTATTGCAATGGTCGACGAGACTACCTTCCTGAGCGGCGGTGATAGTGGGTACGTATCGCGACCTTTGTTCTATTTTGTACCGGTTGCGCTGATGCCGTATTTCTCAGAACCATCAGTCTGTGGACCACGACGAAGAAAAAACCTATTTTCTCATATGCGGTCGCTCATGGTATGGATGAAGCGCATGTGAACACTGAGGACGTCCAGATCATCCGCAAACCGCGGTGGATTACTTCAATATGCAGCCTGCGCTACTCTGACCTTTTCGCATCGGGTATGTGTCTATATCACCGACCTCTTCTCTGATAAGCTGACACAATGTGTCAGGCTCCTGGGACGGCGTAATACGCCTCTGGAAATTGGAACCTAAACTAAGGTCGTTCTCCCAAGTTGGTACCATCCCCGCGCTTGGGATAGTCAACAGCCTACAATTCATCTCCGCACCGGAGCGTCAGCTCTCACAGTTCAGTTGGGTCGAGACAGCCTCCGCGGAGGCGCATGTGAGCAAAAAGTCTCTTTTGCTCGTTGCGGGTATGGGCAAAGAGACGCGGTTAGGCCGCTGGATACAACGGCAGGGCGAGGGCGTTCACAATGGGGCAGTTATTGTTGCATTGAACATGCGGACACCTTAAGTCATTATTGTATCGTCCCTGCATGTCTATGTACCTACTCCTAAACGTCCGTTCGACTTGTCTGAAGGCTTCCGTACGCCTTCCTCCTTCCCCTGAGCGTTCTACAGCACTTGCCTTTTGCAGCATCCCTCCCGTCCTCGCTGATCGTTGGCACAGCACCTGTGTTCTCGAAAGGAGACCATCACATTCCATCTCAATCCATCCGATGCAGTGCCTCTAAGCTCGGTACGCTCAAAGTCAATTTGAAAGTCACATCACAAAGACGCCAAACACGTGTAATGATCGCCCATCGTCAGGTTGTGTTTTGACCTCGAACAGTCTCAAACTTCCCGTGTACGTTCTCGTACCTTCCAGCAATCTGACAGATTCTAGCTCCCATGGTATGCGGCCCATTGATGAGAGTGTCACTCTCGACAGGAACAATAGACCGCTAGTTATATATGGCGATGCCAGGCGACGCCCTGGCTGGTCCAACCTAGCGATCAGTGTTGCAAAGCTACGGAGAGCGTTCTGCTCCGTCGCGCATCAGGATCTAGCCCTGTACTCATATGTTGCGCGTTAGCGTCCCTAATATGAACCCGTTAATTGAAGGTGAGCTTTCTATATATCAGCCAAATGAAACTTGTCGAACCTCACACGCCGTTGTTTTTCCTCTTTCTTGCTCGTCAGGATGCCCTCGTTGAGCAAGCGACTCAGCTTCGCGACGTTGAGGTCACGGTTCAGAAGCCACGACTCTAGTTCACCCCCGGAGAGTCCTGACCTCGAACGCGTCAAGAAGTCTTCTGTCTTCAGCTTGAGCCTCTCTGCCAGGCGCAGTGAGTCACTTCCTCCTCCCGATATTAGTCTGCCACCTGTATCGTACAAAAACCATGAAGACGCTACGTCTCCCGATTCCTTGGAGAGGACGGTAGTAGGATCTCCCAATAGCGCTGTGTCTCAAGATTCGCGGCCGACAGCACACCAGCGAGCCTTCTCCATGCCCACGCCTAATACGATGCCAGAGCCTCAGATGGATAAACCGATGCCGCCTCTTCCTGAACAACCAAGTCCTATCCCATATACCGTCGCATCTCCAGAATCCCTCTCGTCTTCGCAAGGAGCGTTGTCGCCTGCTCCAATAGGCTCCGAGTCGTCTACACAAGGGGCATTGTCGCCTGCGTCGCCGGATCCTTCGTTCCCACAAGCTCCTCCCCCGATGATGTTCAGTCCTATCATGAACCTCTATTCCGTGGGAGTTCTTGCTCAGGTAGATGCGGGGCCCAAAAACACGAAAGCGGAGAAGCTGCTGGATAAGCTCGGTACGTGCATCCGTGTGTGTTAAGATGTGCTCGCCGTGATCTCATGATTCGTGTGACTCCAGATGATACGGTCGCCGCTGACAAAGATCCCAAAGGGCTCGTGCAGACCGGGGTGGCGGTGGTGAAGAACGTCTTGAATTCGAGTGGAGCGTTGAAGATCATCGAAGCTGGAGTCAATACGTTCGTCGACGATATTCCATGGCTGATGAAGGGCTTGGACGAGGTCGCAAAGATACACCCGGTTGTTACTGGTGAGTAGACTGAGTGCTTTATGTTGTGTCAGAAGCTAACAGTATTTGGTACAACTAGTTGCTGTACTGGCGTTCAAAGCTGTGTACACGATGGAGATGACGCGACGCGAGAACGACAGGCGCATTCGTTCTCTATACGTCGAGATGAAGGATATGATCGCTGTGCTCATACAGTACGTGTCTTATGAAACTACGCTCCCTTTAGCAGCCCGTCGATCTACACCACTTGCAGGCTCAGAGAAGTCAAAGATCCAGACGACCTGGGTCCAGACGGCAAGACCATTTCCTCTAGGATGGGAGGTCTGTGCGAGAAAGCGGCCTCAGATATCAAGGATTGTGCGAACGCTTGCGATTCCTACAGCAAGAAGAGACTGGTGGTCAAAGTACTGAAGGGACATACATGGGAGGGAAAACTCGTCGGCTTTGTCGGCACTTTCACCCAGCGCAAAACGGATTTCCAGCAAGCACTATCGATTCATACCGCCCGCACCGTGGATGCCATCCAGGTCACCGTCAAAGCCGTTGAAGCGGCGATCGCCAACATGGATCAGAGGTCAGTCAGCAGCAGATTCTGTATGCGCCAGGTCTCATCCCGCTTCTTTAGAATGGCGGTGTTCATGGAAATGTTTGCTGCCAACGTACCACCGAACGAAATGACCATGCGGGTGAAGATCCAGGAGAAGGGCGACCCCAACACCGTGCTCAACAACGACGCTATACTTCGCGAGTTGAATGACTTCGAGAACACCACTTTCCTCAAGCAAGGCAGCGTGAGCAGCTCGAAGATCCGAGGCACGTACAGCGTCAAGGATCTCAAGGAGGAGTTGCAAGAGAATTTGGAAGTTTGCATCAGCGAGAACTTCCTGATCTTCGAGCGCAAGTTCACGCTTCACCAAAATCAACTGCAGGAGCAGTTGACGAAGTCCTTGCAGGAGGTTATCGTAGCCGTGAAGGAGGGCCCTCATGACAGGATCAAGAACCCCGTGCGTCTCATACTGCATTCAAGTTATGTTCTCCTTCTGACACCGTAATTTGTAGGAGCTGAAGGTGTTGTGGAAAGACATGGTAAATTCTTACGTATTCCCCTTGACTCAACGAACTGACGATAGCTTGTTTTATGATAGAACTGGCGGCGAAATGTCAAGGCCAGTCTGTTCGTCATGACACTTCGCGATCACTTCAGAGAGAAGGGAGAAGAAGATAGCAGCGGTATTCAGGCTTTGGAAGACTGGGCTCTCAAGTACATTGATGCTACATGGATGCAGTCCATCATGGAGGCTTTCGACGATGACGCATCTGGATACATTACCATCGCGGAACTGAATCGCTTCACGGACAATCGTCCCGAAGTTCTCAAGTGGAGGTGTGTTGTCTAGGCAACCATGCATTCTGTTTCCCAATATTTCTGACACGCTCTCTTGCCGTAGCATGCCTCATTGGATAGCTTACTGGGCAGTCGGTACGTCGGACTCTCTGTCCAGCCCTCGCGCTTGTACTGACAGCTGCGATAGGATGGCAACTCACGACACAGAAGTACAAGGCTTTGATCGAGGAGCTCATGTCAAAGATGTTCGCCATGGTCCCATACCTGCTTCCCGAAAACCGAAGACGTGCAGATTACTACTTGTCCCTGGTCTATAAATTCGTCGCTCAAATCACTATGGGTCTAACATATCCGAATGAAGTCCCTGAACATGTTGCAGAGAAGTTCACTCCCTATGTCGAATATGAAGAGCAACGTCTGAGGAAGAACCTGGAGCTAATCAAGCACGACATCGACGCGCTGGACACCGTGCATGTAGTCGCGGGCGGACGGATAGAGAAGGTGATGACTGTTATCAATTTCTCTTACAAGTGGATCTGAACACGTTCCCGATATTGCAGCATCTACTCCCTATCATGTACCTCCTACTCTCTAGGGACTTCAAGCTGTTCAAAGTAGCTCAAGCCAAAATTCTGCATGACGAAGAGCTGTGGGACGCTGCTGACAGCCTTATGTGGGTCCACGACGCAGTCATATATCGCGTTCAAGATTTGAATGGTGCGCACTTGGGATATCTCTGTTACTACCTTACTTTCACTGATCCACGACGACAGATCTTTTCAAGCAACGAAAGCTCGACGTTGATTTACAGTTCAAGAAGTTTGCTTGTGGCATCGTGAGTAATTCATAGTATGGCAGCTACCGTGCTCATGACTAAATCTATCAAAGCTTGACTACATGCACGACACGGGTTCCCTTTGGGCCATGTCCAAGATCAGAGAAGCGGGTTTCCAAACTAGCAAGTTCACCTTGGAAGAACTGAATGCCGACCCAATGCCGGAGGAGAAGGATGTACTCAACTATCCTCTCAAAGACAAAAATCCTTTCGCATGTCACGCGTTCAGTATCTACGACAACACTGGACTCGCAGATATTCCGGAGCTGGAGGAGACGAACCTAGTGAAACTGATGTATGACCTTTTCCCGGTATCTTATCGCGCTTGCTTGTACTGATATATATTCTGACAGACAGGGAACGTGGGTCGGATATAACTACAACGAGACCGAATATCCTTGCTCAACTATGGACATATATCATTTCAACCCCGATTCACCTAATCAACCGACGTTTTCATCCTCTTGTCCCGGCCATGAAATCGACAATGGACCATTCAAGCTAAGTGGAAGTTGCAGCAAAGCGGAGGACGGTACTATCAAAGTTACCTTCCAATCGGCGTACGAGGAAGGCAAGGGCACAGAGTACTTCATTGGACAGCTTGACAAAGAAGGGTCTCTCGTCGGCTATCGAAGCTGGTCGGCAGACGTCTCTGAAACCAACTACTCGGACAGGTTCATTTACCGACGCACGACGATGGAGATTATGATGTGCCGTCCAAGCCCAGCCGAACTCAAGGAGAACAAGTACCGCTCGTTGTGGCAGTATGCGATCAAATATACTTTGTCTGAAGTTCGGAGAAAGTCCTGGTCGTGGTCACATTTCGCGGAACGGCGCAGGATTCGCAAGCAATATATCAAGCTCAACATTGGGTACTGGCTGTACGGTCGACCATTGACGGATGACGAGCACAAGGAGTTCTTGGCCTGCCGAAAAGCTCTTACTCCGTCGGAATCGGTGTTCTATCGGACGATACGAGAGTACCTCTTGGCTACTATGCCCAATCATTAGTGAGTATCATCGATTATATTATTTTGCTGTGATCTGAGAGCTGTCTCAGTGGCCTTGTTTGTGATGGTTGCCGCAATCCGTTTGGAGGCGATCGCTTCCTATGCTTGGACTGCCCGACCCCGGACCAGAAGTTCTGGGACACCTGCGACGCATGCGACATGCCCTGCCTCGACAAAAACATTGACCGAGGAGACGATCGGAAGAATCACACACCTAATCACGACATTCTCAAGTTGCGCACTGCACTGACTTACCGCGACATGCCCGCGTTCTACCAATCGGGATGGGAGGCTCTGCGACAAGCTCGACTCTACTTCGATGAAGTCGCTGCCGCGGCTGCGAAGCAGAAAAAGGTTCCCGACAACATGAGGGGCGAAGCTTTGAAGCAGCAAATTGTTCGACTCACGATACAGACGGTTTCTACAAGAGCCTCCTCGCCCAACCTGAGAACACCTTCTACCCCCATCGGAGGGTCGTTGTCGGCGATTAACGACACAAATTTAATACCCGTTTCAGCGATCAACAATACGCCTCATCCCGATTCAGAGGACAGCAGCGAAGCAGATGAAAGCTCTGCAGACGCTTCTCCATCGAAGCAGCCAAAACCTCTCGTTCTGGTGAACGGAGACGCTGTTTCTACCCCTGTCGCAGCGGTGACCGCGGCTGAGCCTGACACCGATGATGGTCCTAAGGAAACTCATTGTGGTGTCTGCAAGAAGCTCGTGCAGATGCCGTGTTGGTATTGCACACAGTGTGCAGGTAAGTTTGGTATGACATGATTCAGATCACGATACTCACGACGATTCGCTATGCAGAGTGCTTCCTGTGCGACAACTGCGAATCCAAAACACTGTTGTCTTGCCTATCATGTCACCAGATCTACGTCCAACCTATATGGTTTTACGGAGGTGGTCCCGGTGAGCATTTTCCCTTTATCATTTGTGGACTTCTTTTAACGAGCTGTGGCTTAGATGATAACTTCCAATGTAGTGTTTGTACTTTCAAGAAGGTCTCTCCTCCCAAAGTCGACAAGTCTACACAGCACGTTTACACTCATCCTTTGGTGCGGTGCAAACCGCGCGTCGAGGATTCTGTGGACGCGAAGGAGCCCACCACCGAGCAGAGGATCACAACTTTGGAGCAACGGGCTGGTGACATGGATACGAAGCTCGACCAACTCGTCGAGAAGTTCACGCACATGGAACAGACTTTGGCAATGGTCGGAGAGACGATGCAATTGATTGCGGCTGGGTTTAAAAAACCTGAAGCCAACGGGTCTGCGCAGAATGGAATCAGGCTGGCATGAACGAACACTTCATATTTATCACGGACGCTTTCTGTACATACCTGTATCATAGGCGCACATCCTAACGCATACTGGTCTCGAGCTCGCTATAGTGTAGTAATCTTATTTGGACGAATTCCCGGGCTCGCAAATATCGAAGTAACGTCGACTATTTGCCGCATCAGTTCCGCTTTATTTCTGGAAATGACACACAATCTTCTGTCTAGCCAACAAGTCGAGCAATGGGTCCAGGCAACATCTCCTTCGGTATTGCGGACAGCGTTCTCCAAGTCGAAGTTCCAGCTCATTTACGTACAAGCAGGTCAGCCGTATCTGCCTCCGAGTCGCAGTCAGCAGTCGATCTCGAAAACTCAGTTGAAGTTGGACAACGTTCAGACTGCCGCCGTGCCTTTTGTGCATGAGGAGCGGCGAAGTATCGCATAGCTGTCGTATTTTCTTGCTCTTGACAACGAGAACGGGGCAAATGGTATGAATTCGGAGACTATAGATAACGATAAGACAATGTAGGAGGGGCTAGGTTGTACAGTGTTTGCAGCAAGGTGTAGACTCTAGACAGTTTGCACTGTGAATCAAGTCGGAGGGCGTGAGGATGCGGGAGGACCATATATCGGACCGCGAGACTGTAGACGAGTCCTTTCTAGGCTTCGCTTTGAAAGAGGGGCGCTATCGACAGGCGGATGACGGTAGTGCTGCGGTGTGCGAACGATTGCTGGTGAAAAGGTAGGCCGGAGCTGCTGAGAGAGGGACGCCCCATCATGGGAAGTACGAGCTTCCTGTCCTTTAACTCTACTTTCGATATATGCATTGGCGAGTTGAGGCGGTGCGTCTCTCGTGAAAGACAAAACAGGATTGATTGGTCGCGTCATCGAAGCGCTCGATGCAATGGCATTGGGAGGAGGAAGGAGGGTGTTCTCGAGCCAATGCACGTTACGAGGCTGACGAGGACGCGAGGGACGCGCCTGGTCCGCTTCTTCGTAGTAGTGCATCTGATTCTCAGCGGTATTGCGGGAGCTGTCGGACGAGTCAAGGTGTTCATGCAACTCGTCACGGTGTTGGCGGTCGAGCGGTGGCGAGGGCAGTTCCACCAAGAATTCGTAAGGCGAGTCATGGTAGTCATGCAACTCGTCGCGGGTTAGGCGGTGCATCGGTGGCGACGGCGACGGCGGTACCACCGAGAATTCCCAAAGCGAGGGCGTTTCCGGTCGTTGCAGCTCAAGCTGTTCCGACTCGTCGAGCCTACATGGATAAAAGAGGTAGAACGTTCAGATCAGAGCCCGTGAATGGGTAAGGATGATGGAACACACGCACCTGATATGCATATTGGCAAGACCAAGAGGATTTTCTGATAGTTCTGTGTCCCAATACGTGTTATCCCCAACAAGGGACGGCTGAGCTGCCTTGACTGTGAAGTCTGGGATCAACATAGCTGAAGCGGGTTGCCGTCTAGCCAAACTCGACAGCGATTGGAGGAGTGCAGCAGCTGTGGGACGTCTATCCGGCGACTGATCCCAGCACTGCTGTAACAGAGCATACATTTGCCGCGACATCTTCTTCACCTGATGAAAAGTAGGACGAGGTGGCCGTTCTCCGCGAAGGACCTGGAGAAGGACCACTGTCGAGTTCGACCTTGGAAATGGTGTTTGGGAGGTGTACAACTGAAAAATGACAGTCAGGGTGCTGTTGAAATCTGCGGCAAAGCCAAATACCTCTATGCAAACACACGCGAACGAATATATATCTGCCGCAAATGTCGGCCGGCTCGAGCTCAGGCCGAACGATTCCGGGTCAATCAATTCGGGCGCGAGCCAATGCGAGGCACCCCCTCGTAAGGAAGCGTACTGTTTTGAGCTTTCACCTACGAAGACGGCAAGCCCGAAATCGGCCAGACGAACTTTCCAGTCCGAGTCGATCAAGATGTTGACCTAGAGGAGAGGAGTTTTAAAAGTGGAGGTCCTAGAATGGCGTTAAACTCACGCCACGAAGATCTCCATGCGCGATATTCACTTCTTCACCGTGAAGGTATACCAATCCGGAAGCTATTTCCTCGAGCTATGGTCGTATAAATTCAACAATAAATTGCATCGAAAAGGAAAGAACCTACCCATTTGGAGACCCATACAAAGAGGTAGTCCACACCGCGACCTCCCTTACAATTGCGGATAGTATCCCGGATGTTGCCATGTTCCGCCCATGGCATGACCATGCACAAGGATTCGTTGAAGAGTCCATCAGCAATACCAAGGAACGGTAGAATATGAGGATGAGAGAGGTGACGCCAAAGTAGTGATTCATGATACAATGACTGGTGGACCTGAGAGTCGATATCATTGTGGCTCGAAGAGTGGATAGTGTGACATACATTTACAAGTGCATCCTTGGTAGAGTCGTCTGTGATCTGGAAAATT
The DNA here is from genome assembly GCA_004802725.1 of Antrodiella citrinella. Classification (NCBI taxonomy): domain Eukaryota; kingdom Fungi; phylum Basidiomycota; class Agaricomycetes; order Polyporales; family Steccherinaceae; genus Antrodiella; species Antrodiella citrinella. The sequence continues at coordinate 55,505 of SGPM01000133.1, read as the reverse complement.
CTCAACCTCTTCACAGCTACTAGCTTGCCTTCATATTCACCGCGGTAGATGTCAGCAAAAGCGCCTCCACCGCGATTCTCCATTGAGGACCATCGAGTGTCTGGCAAGACGAGCTGCGAGGGAACACGGCGGCACCGCAGAGCTAATTTCAGCAATAAACGGCGCAGTCGATGTTGGACGCGGTGGACATGCGTATCTGGAAACAGGGAGAACGAAGACGTGTCCATGAGCTATGCGATTTATGAGGTGAATTATGGTCCACATCTGCAAAGACTGCCTCTCACATGATGTAACACGTCCAAAACGTTCTGTGCATCCTGATCACGTACTCCCAGCAGTTCATTCTCGTGTCCCTGTAGTGCGCGTCCGACTAACGAAATAACTTCAAGTCGGTGATTGGAGCTCGAGGAAGCTTGAAGACGAGCAGACTTGGTGGTCATCACAATCAGCGATCGTCAAAATCAGGAGTTCTCCGATGGTATCCGACTGAGAGGTGTGATAGACAAGATGAAGAGTGCTCGCTCTGAGCGATAGCTAGTCTCCATGGCTCATTGGCATGTACATCCGGCGGCACTGCCAGCTGGCGCCAGCTCTGCCTCAAGCGTCCCGTGTGCCAAAGCATCATCCGAACTCTGAGCTGACGCCAGTCTTCGAGTTCCAGAAAGGCCCTGGGCCAGGGAAGACATGTCAGTGATCCCGGTACTTGTACCGACCTTCACATCACCCGTCAGTGCTTCGAGACTGGATCTGGTAGAGGTCCCGTCATCCACGGACTCGGAGATCTGAGTGAGCAGAGTAAGATAGAAAGCTTGAGCACAGATAATCACCTTATAATATGTACCAGGTATACATGACAGAGTAGTAGGCGGAGAAGTACAAGGAGAGCACTCTTGAATTCTTGGTGTGTACTGGTCGAGCCTGCGAGACCCGCACTAGCGTTAACGTTCAGCTGAGCCGCGTTTCTCTTGGTCGCACCTTGCTCTTGCCCACCACCACGAAAGTCGTATCGAGGACGGCTTTTTCGGGGTAGCGGCGCTCTCTCTCTCGGGAGACCGGGTTCCAGCCCAACGTAAAGGTTTGTAGCCCTGTCAGAGCGCGCGAAGGACAAAGCTGGGCTTTTATACGACCTACTACTAGTAGGCCGAGTCAAAGCGCCTATGTACTCACAGTGAGAGTGGCGCAGGCCGCTATTCAAGTTCCTCCTATTGGGCCGCCCTTGCTAAGGGTTACTTTCCTTCCAAGCACCTTGCATGGTCATCGACATCCACGATGCTCAGGTGTCGCATTGGTAGGCGTCGGGGGTGGCCGCCCTGACGGCTGCACCAGTACTTCGAGTGGCTCTTGCTTCTCACGGGTTATTGCGGGTACAACCTTCACGGTGTTATCCCGGTCAACAAAGTTCATTTGTGCAAGGACCCCGCGCACGACTATCTCGTGGTGGAGTACGAGTACTCTGACCTCCGATCCGGCATTGACCACACGCCCCACATATATTACATAGGGTTTGAGTGTGGTGGCAATCGGTCTAGTACCGACAGCAATTCGTACGCCGCCAGCGTGCAAAGCATCCTTGTCGAATTTGCAGAGGCGCAACATGAGGGGCTGGATTTGGAGAAGCAGGAATTTGAGGAGCTATTCCGCAGCCAGTCCCCGGGCCAGTGGTCTTTTCTCGCCTCAGGCTCTTGTGAGAGGCTCATGCCGCATTTTGAAGAAGTTCATGTCGATCTTCCAAGCGAAGTCTCTGCTTGAGTCTTTGCCGACACCGACACCTCCAGCTACCGATGGCCAACGTGTCTTTGTCCTGGACGCTTTACCGAAGTCCGAGTCGATCCGAGCGACCTTCTCTCTGCCACCGGAGAACCCGCTGTGTCTCCTCAGGATGGCACTTATCTTGAAGGTCGTCTACGAATACGACCGCATCTACTCTTCCCTCGACACATCCTGGTGTCATGACTCTTGGTTTACTCCCACAGCGCTGCATATAGCGGCCACTGCGACTCCGAGTGCGTTGGAGCTTCGTAAGACTCGCAGCACACAGCCAGCTGTCGTATCTCCGAGTCAGGTTCAGGAGGAAGCTGCACGAAAATACGAAGACAATATCGTGTACCGACCCGGCATCACTGAATTCGTCAGGAGACGGGCCGAGCAACGCTGGTCAGAATTGGTCCGGACGGAAGTGCGTAGGCTTTGGCTGCTGCGTTACAATGCCGTCACTGACCTGCATGATACAGCTTTTGCCAGCAAGAGCTGCAAGATCGATTCACGGACATCTTGAATGGCCGCAAGAGACGCAGCGGGGCCTCGGCGCGAATTGGTTTTGGGGAACTTGAATTGAGTAGACTCACGCTAGATACGAGTCAGCTGAAGTTAGCACGATACGTATACCTTCTTCAAGTTATCTCCGCTACCTTGGTAGTGGGTCTTCATGGCATCTTTGATTACAGCTGTCTGCAAAATCATAGGCGTCCGAGAATACGACAGTAGACTTGCGCGCTAGCACGAGCATACTTTGCAATTGTCAAATTCCACCCTGTCGCCGCCGTCTTTCGTCGAATGGTAACAATGAGGCCTGCCTACGCGATCACGTGTGGGTGCCTCATGTTCTTCGATGCGCGCGCGCTGCTCAAGTCTTTCAGATTGGAAAAACGCAAGTACTTTGCTTACGATTATCTTTAGAGGAACCGCAGTCGCGCCTGTTGCCTCACCTTTGTCTCACCCGGACCGCACCGTGACCAACTCCCCGCGAATACTTCAGGTTGCTTTACACCCCTTGCTTTTTACCGACTCCTAATTCTAAACACCTAGTGTTCGTAACCACTCTTTCATATGTTCTTGGTTGGCTGCTCTTTGGTGCTGTCTTTGGTGCTGTCTGTTGCAGGCGATGGCAGCAGAGAGAGCCAGGATGCTGTCCCAGCAGTCACTTATTCGGCTTGCGGGACCACTCGTCTCTCACATAGTAGCCGAAATCCTCCCGTCATAAAGCAGGTGAGTCGATTTATTCTGCCTCAGAGACTCCAACAGAGGACTAAGCGTCCGGATTCTGATGATCCTGTTTCAGGAACTGTCATCTACGAAGCTCTCGTGCATCCAGGGGACGCACTGTGCAAGCAAGCTCCCGGCAGAGCTCACCGATTATATAATTGACCTCCTTGACTCCGACCTTCCTTCACTGAAGGCTTGCTCCCTGGCAAGCCGAATATTTCTGCCACGATCCCGGTACTATCTCTTTCGTACCCTCTCGATTCAGAGGCACGGGAAGGACCCATACAAACTTTGCAAGTATTCCAACGTAGCTCGTTGCGTTCGTCGTGTATTCATACATGGCAACCTACTCAACGAAGTTGCCAGCTCAAGCCTCGTGGAGCTCGGGTTAGTTGAATCCTTGCATCTCGTCGGGAGCCATGATCAATGGAAGGACGTACAATGGACATTATCTTGCTCCCAATTTCCACGGTTCCCCCGCCTCAAGGAGCTCTCGCTCTCGCGCGTATATTTCCGCTCTTTGGGCGAGATGATCAGGACACTTCGCTCCCAGCATGATTTGTCCAAGCTATCGGTAGACCTCGAGGACACCAGGTACACAAATCTCCCACCCCGTGTGGATTTGGCCGCTTTAGCTGCTGTGCGGCTTCCGCTGAGAACGTTGCATATGCGACTCAACTTCCTGAATGCGGAGCCGGGGGATCTACCACAGGTGTTATTGGCCTCTGCCGGGGATACACTTCGTTATTTATCGCTTGAAGTTCTTTCTTCACCACAACGTCTGGCTTGTGAGTACCGCATTCATGTCGCTACAATCATTTGACCCACAAATCGCTTCTAGTCTCAATCTTCGAACACATAGACCTTTCTTATAACACATCTCTAGAATCATTGGACATTCAATTCCCTTGGTACATCTCGCGCCACCTATGGAGAACGGGTATCTCGCAAGATGAATGCCAACGGCTCATTCATATATTGCTTCATCAACTCACCTCATCTTCATCTTTTCGCAAGATCAAGTTCCGCATCACTTTCCCTAAGACCAGTCACTACAACAACAATACCTGCTGGCAGACGCGCCTGGATTTCCGTTTCCTTGACACGTTGGCGCAGGGATTCGCTCAGGTTACCTCAAAGGCGGGTTGCGGGATGGAGTCCTCGCGCGAGGTCATGACGCGTATGACGGATGTGGCGAACGGTTTGACGGAAGTTGAGTTGGAGTTGGGTCTTCCGTCGTCGAGGATGTCGGTGCTGGATCACCAACTGTTCGAGGAGATGAAGAAGCTCCTGCACAGACAGCTGCCTTTGTTGACTGCCCGCGGTATCCTGCGCATTGTAGAGGGGAAGACCGTCTCATAAGTACTCTGTCTTTTTATGCTTGTCGGACATTCGCATTGTCGTCTGGGACGGATGGTATATATGTATTGCTAATCAGGATAGTACGACATACTATGGGTTCCGAGAAAGAGTACTGCAATATCATGGGGAATATGTAACCTTCGTGACAAACTGTCGACACCGTGGATATAAGGTATCGAAGTAATAAAGAAGGCGGACGTTACTATTGCACCAAAAAATCCTTCAGAAACCGCAGTTGAGCATATGCTGCAGTGTCTGTACACAAGGAGTGCTTCAAAGAAGAGACTGCAACAAGAGAAGACCTCGGTGTTGGTATGGACAGATCGTGTGGCCATCGAACAACGTCTTCATCCTTGACCAGAATCACTGCTTCGCAAGTAGAAGGTAGAAAACAATGCATTGCATGTTGTAAGAGATAGGGAACGTACAGGGACCGCTACGGAACGACATGAAGCGACGTGCAGCAAAATAGCATCGAGGAGTATGGATGAGGGAAGAGGATGGTCGTGTTCAACAAATTTCGAAGGCTTTATCAATTTTATGTAACGTTACGACTTTCAATTTGAAGCGGAGCCCCAATATTACGTCACGCGCTTAGACGCGTACGAGTGGCAATTGACGCGACGCGTCTTTCTTGCTGTGCTCGTTCATATTGTGACTTGTATTCAAAATGGCCATGATGTATGGGAAAGAGAAGGATGCAGATTATGAGATTGGTGAGTATTATACTCGTGAGTTTTAATGATATACTCACCTTATTGCTAGACAACACGTCGCACCCCGGGTTCTGCAGTTTCTTCGCGAAGTTGCCCTCCAAATCCCCGGAAACCGGCACCATACGTTTGTTCGACCGCGGCGAATACTATTCTGTGCATGGTCCTGATGCGCTCTACGTGGCTACAAACGTATATTGTACGAACACAGTCATCAAGTATCTAGGTCCCGGAGGACGAGCTGGACTCCCCAGTGTCACGATCAGCACCAATAACACTAAGACCTTCCTTAGAGACGCGCTGACAGCTAAACAGTTGAAGGTAGAGATCTGGGTACCAGATGGTGCACAAGGGAGACAAGGGAAGAAGGCGACGCGTTTCAAGCTTGACAAGGAGGTATGTCAATTCACTGCGTTGTATGCAGGTCACTTCATACCTTCTATCGTTGCACTGCAGGCATCTCCGGGAAATTTACAAGCTGTGGAAGACTTGTTGTTTGTTAGCACAGACATTACTTCCGCCCCCGTTGTCATGGCTATCAAGATTGCCTCCACTGCTGCACCATCTGCGGGCAGTAAATCTAGGATGAAAGCAGTCGGAATTGCATTCGCGGATACCAGTGTCCGCGAGCTTGGTGTCGCCGATTTCGTCGACAATGACTCTTTCTCGAATACTGAGGTGGGAAAATCCGTGTCTTTCTTTATGCGCAAGGGAGCTGACGAACCGTGTAGAGCCTGATCATACAGCTTGCTGTCAAGGAGGCCATCATACCTACCGGAACTGCATCAGGGAACACCGAACGGGATCACGAATTAACGAAATTGAAAGATGTGCTTGAGCGTTGTGGAGTCATCTTCACAGAACGCAAACCAAGTATGTCTCGTCAGTATGACCAATAGGTTACTCTCACTCCATTTACCTCTAGGTGAATTCACTTCGAAATCCATACAGGATGATCTTGTACGACTCCTAACACCTAGTTCTATGCCTTCGTCGTCTTCTGTGGATGCATCTCTGACCATTCGTACGTCATCTTGCTTGGGTCAACTTTGTCAAGTATAACTTACTGGTATAATAGCTCAACTCGCTTTTCCCGTTGCTCCATCGTCATTGGCCGCGCTGGTCTCGTACTTGTCGCTCTTATCCGACACTTCCAATCACGGTGTCTACACTATCCGCACTCATGACCTTTCTCAGTACATGCGTTTAGATGCCAGTGCGCTTCGTGCTCTGAACCTGACCGAAGCCCCCGGGAATGTGGTGAGAGCGACGAGTTTAAGTTTTCACCTTATCATTCTGAAAGCAGTCCCAGGGCTCTAACAAGAATACGACACTGTTCGGACTACTCAACAAGTGCAAGACCGCGCAAGGGTCTAGATTATTGAGCAGCTGGCTCAAGCAACCGCTCGTCAACCTTCACGAAATACGTAAGTAATGCTCCTGAGAGGATTATAGTATGCGTGACAAACTTCTGTCACTAGGTAAGCGCCAGAACTTGGTCGAGATTTTCGTTGAAGAGTCCAACACGCGTCGTACACTTCAAGTACGTCGCCCGCAACATCATAAAATTATACTCTGATACCTGCATAGGACGAATGCCTGAAGCTGATGCCTGACTTGAATCGCATATGCAAGCGATTCTTGAAAAAAGCTGCGTCATTGGAGGACGTAGTGCGAGTCTATCAAGCCGTGGTCAAGGTCAGTCACATCTTCCTACCATTTCGTATCTCACCTGGCGCTGCAGCTCGAAGATTTGATCAGCGCTCTTGAATCTGTGGCAAATGAGAACGAGGCACACGGTGCTCTCATCACGGAATGCTACTTGACGAAATTCAAGGTATGCTGGGAATGGTATAAATCACGATTAACTCACATGTTGTTTCAGGAATTTGAGGAGGGCCTGTCGAAGTACGCAGAAATGGTTCAGCAAACACTGGATTTGGATGAATTAGAACATCACCGTTTTGTCATCAAGCCTGATTATGACGAGAATCTGCAGATTCTTGCTGACAAGTTGAAAGGCATTCGTGACAGCTTGGATGAGGAACACAAGAAAGCAGGACGTGATATCAATATGGATCTGGACAAGAAGCTACACCTGGAGAATTCGCAGGTCCATGGGTACTGCTTCCGAGTGTCTAAAAACGTGAATATTTGTTTTCCTGTTTAAAATTTTGAGCTGCGTTGACGTTGTCTCCGTTCTTATAGGATTACAAAAACGTGAAGGATAAGAAGTATATAGAGCTGAGCACACTCAAGAGTGGCGTGTTTTTTACTACTTCGAAGTTGAAGGAGCTTGCTGTCAACTACCAAGAGACAACGGAGTCATACATGCGCACCCAACGCGAACTCGTCGGACATGTTGTAGAGATCGCATGTGAGTAACCATCATTATCATATCAATCGTCCCAGCTGACGCCCTATCATAGCAACTTACATTCCTGTCTTCGAGGAATGGAATGGTCTACTTGCGCATCTGGATGTTATTGTTGCGTGAGCTGCCTTCTTCGTAATGCATCTGTCTTAGTCAACCCTAATATCGGTTGATAGTTTTGCACATGTTGCAGTGAACGCGCCAGAAGCGTACGTCAAGCCAACTGTGTTGGAAAAAGGTAAGATGTACTTCTAGCGTATACTTTGCGAAAGTCTCTTATGCTCTGCGTACAGGTACCGGTAGCCTTATCCTCAAGGACGCCCGTCATCCATGTTTGGAGGTCCAAGACGATATCAGCTTCATACCTAATGACGTGGAGATGATCAAAGGCATGCTTGTTGTCGTTGCTGAAACGTCTGGAAGTACTAATCTGTGATCATAGACCAGAGCGAGTTCCAGATCATAAGTAAGTTATCTCGACAGACGCAGTCAGATGCCAGGCTGATCCGTTCTCCAAATTTAGCTGGTCCCAACATGGGTGGCAAGAGCACATATATCCGACAAGTAAGTAGCAGCCTCTTCCGTCATTGTCGTTGCATACGACGTCTAACTCAACGCACAGGTTGGTGTCATCGCGTTGCTAGCACAGACGGGTAGCTTTGTACCCTGCTCTGAGGCTCATGTACCGATATTCGACTCAGTGCTATGCAGAGTCGGGGCGGGAGACAGTCAGTTGCGGGGTGTGTCAACGTTCATGGCGGAGATGCTGGAGACTGCAGGTATCTTGAGGGCAAGTTTCTGCGTTTGACTCGTTGATAGGCTTCTGCAGTAGCTGATGGTTGTTTGTAGAGTGCCACCAAGGACTCGCTCGTGATTATTGACGAATTGGGACGCGGCACATCGACATATGACGGCTTTGGGTTGGCATGGGCGATCTCTGAGTATGTTCTACTTCGTATCCGCACTCCTTGGACTTAGTCTGACAGCTATTTCAGACACATTGCGTCTCACATTCACGCGTTCTGTCTGTTCGCCACGCACTTTCACGAGCTCACGTCCCTAGACCAGCAAATTCCCCACGTCAAAAATCTGCACGTCGTAGCCCATGTCTCTACGTCCGACGACAGACGGAAGGAACGGGAGATCACTTTGTTGTACAAAGTTGAACCAGGTGCGTGCTAACTCGGGTAACGCGTTCACGGCTGAGCTGAGCATTGAGACAAGGTGTCTGCGACCAGAGTTTCGGTATCCACGTTGCGGAACTGGCTAACTTCCCAGAGAATGTCGTGAAGGTGAGCGAGAATGACGGCTCGTATTTGCGAACGTGACGCTGATGTTCGTCTCTAGTTGGCTAAACGCAAAGCTGATGAGCTCGAAGATTTCAACGCTTCCTCAACTGATGAAGCCGATGCCCAATTTGCGCCGGAAGTAGTGGAGGAGGGAACCAAGCTGATTGAACAACTTCTTCGGGAATGGTCTGCCTCACAAGTCAACGGGGCCGACGAAGATATTTCTATGACTGACGAAGCCGACGAAGATGATTCAGAGGTGCAGCTGGCGGAACTAAAGAAATGTATAGAGAAATATCGGGGTCGTCTAGAAGAGAACCCGTGGGTGCGACATGTGTTGCAAACGCTAGGGTGAACGGCACTTATTCGCGACGTAGGAGGTCAATGATTTCTTGTTACTTTGCTCTGCATTATGCTTTACTTTACTTTCTTATGGTACGATGTGCTACGTTTGTTATGCGAGGGTCCGAAAAACCATCTAGATGTTACAAAAGGCGGGATTATTATATGGTAAGTAGTCTTCGTGTAAGGCTGATCTAAGAATACGAGCTTAGACGGATAGTGATCGTTCATTGCGCGGTATGAGATTTGTTCCTGAGGCGAGCACCAATGTGATAGAAGATGAAACTAAATGATCGCAAGTTAGATCGACGAGTGAACAGGGATTTGTAGTTGAAGGGACTCACGGTAATGGCGCAGTCAGAGTCGTCAGACCCGCCAGCAATGCCGTCGCGCCCACCGTTCCGAGCCTAGCATACATTTGCCTCGCAAACAACGGGAACGCAGCAGCAGAGGTAGTGCGCACAAACGTATTTGCTGCCATCGCAGACGCAGCGATAGGCTTATACGATGTGACGAGATACGTGAAGACGGATGTGAAGCAGAACAGGATGCCCGTGCCAAGAGGGACTGTAGCGAGCACGGGGACAATCCAGTGAATGTGTTTGTACGTTGTGAATGCCAGCCAGTACAGGCTCACCGGGACGAGGACGGCACCCCACTGGCCAATGATGAGGTTGCATTCCGGGGATCGGACTCCTCCGCCTTCCTTTGCTTGTCGTGCATAGAGTCTGAAGTGTTGATTAGAACGAGCACAGGCGAGCAAGAGCATATTCTGGTACGTACCTATTCCACAGCGGCTGAGAACACAATGCAAGGGCCATGCCAATTCCGATTCCGAGGAATGACAGCCCGACTTCCTGCGTATTGAAATTATGTACTTGGCCGAAGATGATCGGGAACGCTTCAAAGGCCAGATAGAGGATACCTAGAAGAATGGCTGACCTGCAGTGAAGTTATGAATGTCATGGACTACAAACATAGTTCAAACTTGCGTACCAGAGGTCCAGAAGAAGGGCCATTTGGTCAAGTGCGAGGTGTTCTAAATCTTAATCAAAAACCCCGTTCAACTACACTGACTGCACGATGATACTCACTGAAAGGGACATAACAACTCATTGCGATAGAGTGCAACATAGATTCCTGAAACTGGTCGACTGGTGCCCAGTATCTCTGGTCTCCTGTAGTCTTCCGAAGCCTTTGAAATTGAGAACCCTTTGTCAACATCAAGCAGGCTGAAAATAATCGAGGACACATACTTGGCTGCCTTCCACTTGAGTAGGACCGAATGGTATGTTTCTGGGACAAACTGACGCAAGCGGTAAGTGTCAAATGATCGGTGTGTGGGCAAGTTGCCATCCTACCAGAGTTACAAAGACCCATTCTACGAAAATCCAAATCAGAAACACTCGGAAGGTCCACCTCCAGTTTGTGTTCTGGTTGATGAATCCGCTAAAGAGAGGTCCGACGGCTGGTCCGATGAAAGGAGAGATCGTGTAACAGGCCATGGGTCTAAACAAGCCATGTCAGCATAGTCCTTGCGTGACAGCGGCCGTAACATACGTTGGTACTTTGAGTCCTTCAAAAAGATCAGCGACAGTTCCGCCCGCAACGGCGAGGAACGCGGAACCGCTCATTCCAGTCAAGAATCGAAATACAAGGAACGTTGCTTCAACATTGGTCTGTATAAGCATACTGGAGCGCGTTCGCAATGCTGAGGCCACTCACCCATATCTGGAGGGAACGCTACTGGCCATGTAAAGACCCAGAAGAGGAACAGTGATATGCGATATACAACATTTCGTCCATAGTCCTCTGATAACGGCCCGACGAAAAGAGGCCCGATTCCTGTGTTGAGCCACAAGTAAGAATCGCGAATGTCGTAGTAAGAGGGGGAAAAGAGAAGCGTACCAAGGCCTAAAACAAACAGACTTATACTTAGAACGGCGACCTCCTTCCCGACATGGAATCTTTCTGAAAGTGCATCTTCTGTGAATGTGGCCTGGATTAATGAGCATGTCAGCTAATCTCGAGAGCTCCAGTAACGAGCATACGCACGGAAGAAGATGCACTGGTGACACAGAGGGCACCACTACAGATCAAGAGCACTATGATCCATTTCCTCGTTGTGGATAGATGCCTTGGATCTTCGTCTGGTTCTAGTGAGGCCTCGAATGCTGGATCCCATTGCAAGGGGTTGGTAGGGTCAACCTGTCGAACAGTTTCCGAGTCGTCCGTCTTCGTGGCCGTAGAAGAGTCCTTTTCTGTGGCTCTCTCTGAACCACCATGCAACAGACGTCGATCATGCACAGTCATGTCGGAATAGTTGGCGTCATCTTCGGGTAAGGCTCTTGCCATAGACATCATCAAGACGGGAGTGACGACGGGGGCTTGTCAGTGTTGACGCTGGCGATTGAGAATGCAGAAAGTTGACATGTCCTCAGCACTTTAAATGAACCAACCGACGAGACAAGGAGGTCTATGAGGTAGTGTATGTTTCCGTGTGGGAAGAGAGAGGACCGTGAGGTTTCAATCGATCGATCAGTTGTCCTCCATGAAACTCGACCGGTAAGCAGCGGGAATCCGCAATGACTTTCTCGAATTTAGTCATCAAGATCGAAGCATGGCTGGCAATCTTCAAACTTCTTTCCTCGTAGTATCTTACCGTCAACTTGTTTCATGGTTTTTTGCTTGGAAATTGTCGACGACCACTGGCAGATTTACGCTGGAAGGACCGGCTTCATGGTCTTCATTTGACACCCCTTATCAACTCACCCTGCTCGTGACTCTACGCCGATAAAGCGGAACGTTGACCAGCTCAAAGATTAGCCAACCGTCAAACGCCGGACTTTTCAGAGGTGAGGTGCAGAAGTCGTTTGGTGGCAAGCTGCAACTTGAAGACTGTGTGGCATGCATCTCGTATGAAAATATAGCCACAGGCCACTTCAGGAAATCCCGACGGTACATCCTCATCTCAATATTCATACTACAGTAATCAATGACAGGAGGACTTGAGGAGGACATCCTGAACAGTGAACGGCAGGCTGCGGGCGGCTTGATAGCGTTGATCGAACAGTCAGCCAAGCAGTCGGCCATCTGGATCCGCAGATCCTACAGAGATCAACTGCTTTCGCGGCCCTCTTGCGTGGAGGTGAGACAGACTCGTTCAATTATGTCTATAAAGAGGGAAGACTCGTTCGTACTGGGTTGCTACACTTACCCCCGTGCCGTGCCGTTCTCCCAACCACAACCGTTTCCGAACGCGTTCTTCACTCAGATCTAGAATCTTATCGCTCGCCACCATCAACGGGACTTCACGGATGGCTTCAAGTCGTGAACTATGTATATGTTGAACGCATGTTTGTTAGCCTTTACAATGACTCTACGGGGCCCGGGCATATTTCGCAGAGATCCTTGTGTTCGTATTTGCAGTTCGCCAATAACGAAGTCAAAGACAGTCAGATAACGATGGCCTGAGGTCCACTGAAGGATATGTATGGCGTCTTAGACTGGAAGAGAATCCATGATTGCGACAGGTATTGCAGCCCATTGGTTGAATACTAGTGAGCAAGAGATTCTGCTGAGACTCCGAGTCGGACGAGAGTGAGCAGTTAGATGGTCACTGAAGGTCCCAGTATCTTGTTGATTTGCTCGGAACTTGAGATAGGCTTTGAATTGCTGTCCTTATAATGAAATGTGCTATGTTTGTGTGTAAGGCGGGATTGTAGGATGCTATCTAAGAAAGCTTCGCATGTAAAGCGGGTCAAGTGATACAGGCTTGGAAGAATCGTAGAAAAGGATATAGTCGTTTAAAGCGCCGTGTGGAATTTGCTCCTGAGGCGAGCTCCAATGCGATAGAAAATGAATCTGAGGCATACACAAATTAGACGGAGCAGCCCGCAGGATTAGGTGAGAGCTCACGGTAACGGTGCAGTCAGTGTTGTCAGACCAGCCAGCAGGGCTGTCGCGCCTACTGTGCCCAGTTTGCCATACATCTGCCCCGCAAATAGCGGGAATGCAGCAGCGAACGTCGCGCGCATAAACGTGTTCGCAGCCATCGCAGATGCGGCGATAGGTCTATATGATGTTACGAGATACGTGAAGATAGACGTGAAGCAAAAGAAAAAACCTGTGCCGAGGGGGACTGAAGCGAGCATTGGGACGATCCACGGGATATGCTTATAGGTTGTAAATGCTAGCCAGTATAAGCTCACTGGGACGAGGATAGCACCCCATTGACCCATGATGAGATTGCATTCTGGTGGTCGGACGCCTCCATTTTCCTTGGCTTGTCGTACGTAGAGCCTGCAGCTTCATCAACAATAGTACGAGTGAGAGTACATGATAGATAGTACCTGTTCCACAGCGGCTGAGTAGCCAACGCAATGACCATACCGATTCCTAGACCAAGGAATGACAGTCCTTGTTCCTGAGTGTTGAATCGGTGTACTTCACCGAAGATAATTGGGAACGCTTGGAAAGCCAGATACAGAATACCTAGCAAGATGGCTGCCCTATAAGGCAGAAGAGCGAAAATCAGCGAATGTACCGAAGACACGTAGTCAAATCTGCTTGCCACAGGTCCAGAAGGAGAGCCATCCTGTCGAGAGCAATGTGTTCTGAAGATTATTAGGGATCTCATTCGATTACGATCACTGGATAAACGATACTCACTGAAAGGGACATAACAACTACGCGCCATAGAGTGCAACATAGACACCTGACGTTGATCAATTGGTGCCCAGTGCCTTTGTTCTCCTGTAGTTTTTCGAAGCCTGCGGTAATGGTTTGAGATTTGTCAACGTCCAAGTATGCATTGAACAGAACAGCACTAGCACACACTTGGCTGCCTTCCACTTGAGAAGGACGGGATGGTATGTTTCTGGAACGAACTGAACGAGACGATAAGCTTCTAGCTGACAGACTTTTACGTATGCATCGACGCACCAGCATTATGACAATCCATTCAATGAAGATCCAAATCAGAAATATGCGGTAGGTCCACTTCCAATTGCTGTTCTGGTTTATGAATCCACTGAAGAGAGGTCCGAGGGTTGGTCCAATGAAAGGGGATAAGGTATAGCAAGCCATGGGTCTAATGATCCCGAGTCAGCGTTGGCCTTTGCATTTAAGCGATTGGAACTTACGTTGGTACTTTGAGCCCCTCGAAAAGGTCGGCGACACTTCCACCTGAAACAGAGAGGAACGCAGCACCGCTCACCCCAGTCAGGAATCGGAACGCAAGGAACGTCCCTTCAATAACGGTTTGCATGAGCACAGAGCACGTCCTTGACAAAATTTTAGGCTAGCTCACCAATATCGGGAGGGAACGCGACTGGCCATGTAAAGACCCAGAAGAAGAATAGTGCCGCACGATACACAATGTTCCGTCCGTATACTTCTGATAACGGTCCAACAAAGAGCGGTCCGATTCCTAGGTGAAACCATAGGATCAGTTTCTAGGATATTTTTCAGAGGAAAAGTGTTTACCTAGGCCTAGAACGAACAGACTGATACTTAGAATCGGGACTTCCTGCCCGACATGAAACCGCTGAGAAAGTGGAGCTTCTGTGAACGCGGCCTGGAACAATGTAACGTCAGGCTTCGAGAGCACCAAAGATATTGTAAGAACACGCACCACAGAAGATGCAGAAGTGACACACAGAGCTCCAGCGTTGATCAGGAGGACTATAGACCACTTCCTCAGCGTGGAAAGATGTTTTGGATCCTCGTCTGGTCCTATCGAAACCTTGAAAGCTGGATCCAGGTTCCAAGCATTGGCGGGGTCAACCTGTTGGACAGCTTTCAAGTCGTCCGGCTTCTGAAGGGGGACAGAAGAACCTTTCTCCGCGTCTTCTTCCGCATGAGCAACATCCGTTGTCTGGTAGTTCACGGTCGTGTCAGAACCATTGGCGTCCGTTTTAGCCAACCTCGAAGACATGACCGGAGTTGGCGGTGAGTCTTTGAGCTTAGCAATGCTGCAGCTCGTGTACAAGAGCGTGGAGAATCTGAAGATGACATGAGTATAACATGATCCGGGATTGGCACTTTATAAAGACCGGCCGATGAATTTTGTAAGATCTGCTGCTTGGGTGGAAGGAAAAAAATGTCGGTAAGCTTGGTCTCGTACCCGCCGCGGATTCACACCCAACCACCGCATTGCGGTGGTTGGGTGCGATTTCCGTCTGGTTTCGAGACCAGGTAAGCTGTGTTCCTGCCAGAAATAAACTGACGGTCAGACGCCCGGGCACCCACACGGATCGACAAATATCCTCAAACAGTCCTATGTTTTATTTCCGCGACATACACTTGTTCGTTCAGATTCTTGACTTGATGCTCCAGAAAACTTTCATTATACCTGTCAATCGTTAGCCTTTGCTTCAGAAGACACGCTGCAGCACAAGAAAGGTCGGTGGAGCAGCACAACCACAAATGACCGAGTGTTTCAAGTTCAACCAGAATTAACACGGCCGACATTGCTGCGCATAAGCACTTTAGCGCAACCAATGTAGACAAATGTAAGATCACAATTCCTGTGTATGAGGCAGATATGAGAGGTATAAACGAAGTGAGGCAAGCGTAGGGTAATAGTCGTGATATGGCAGACCTAGATAAGTATGCGTATTCATAATGAGATAGACGGGGCATCCAAAGAATTCAAGGGGCTGCCTCCAGGACAGCGAAAAAGAACACAGAGTGCCATCCATTCACCAGTTCCAATCGTCGTCATCGTCAAGTGACGGTGTGGGCGCTGGCTGGACTTTGGTTTCTTCGGGTTTCTTTCCACCAGAGAGCGTGCTCAAATTGGGACTGAGACTGACAGGGATAAGGACCTCGCCCAAGCCTTTGCCGTTTGTCATGTCAAGATCGCCGATTTCGTCATCTTCAAGAAGCGACCCACTCGAAGGAACGGGTGAGGCCGAGGGTGAGGCAGAGGCAAATAGTGTAGTGGTGGCTAAGAATGGGTTCGCGTTCGTCGAAATGGACAGTGGCGATGCTGCTAATGACCGAGTCGGATGTGAGGGCTGGGATGGGACGGGAGATGCGAGGGCCGCGAAAAATGACTGAGAGACATCCGAAATCAGCAGAGAAGCTCGCTTTTGCGACTTCGTGAACCTGTAATCCTGGTTAGAAACAAGTGAGCAAGAGAAAGAAGTCTTGAACGTACGTTTCTCCCTTCTGGATTTCCTCCCACTTCTTGCCCATGGTGCTTCCCATACTCCCCACCCACGATGATACCGGCGCGCCAGCCAACGATGCGTTGGGTGACACAGGACTATGACCGTCGAAGAATGAAGGTGACGGGAGCTTGGGAGCTTCACGAGACCGGCGTCGAATAAGTTTGGCTGACTTGTCTGTCGTTGGTGGGGTAAACTCAGATGACATGGTCTGCTCCAGAGCCTCGTGCATACTCCTCCGATGAATAGTGCTATCTTCATCTTCCTCCAGCAATGCGCGATCTTCCTCGTCCTCGGGGAAAGATAAAGAGGACGCCGATGACTGCGAAAGCCTGGTCCCTGCACTTAGCACACTCGACGAGGCGGTGCCCGATGTGGACACTGAGCTCACACTCTGCGTATTAACGTGTTTGGCCCGCTTCAGCGCGGGTGTCATGGCGGCACGCGACACGCTGGATAGACCGGGGCTCGTCGCGGTGGCAGATGGTGATGAAGACGAAGAGAGCTCCAAACCAGCAGCGAGAAGCCTTCCAACACCCTGTACGCCTTCTTTGATACCGTCCAGGACGGCGCCATTAGAAGGGTTCAATAAAGTCGAGGCCAAACTCGGGGAAGTCGCATGACGTGATGAGGATGGCGTCGAGGACAAAGGCATGTTGTGAGAGGGGAAAGCTGGAGTGTACGCTCTATCCATTCCTCTGCTGACGATACGCTCCCATTTGCGTTTGAGCTGACCTAGCTCCTCTTCATGCGCCATGAGTTGAGATCGCAGCTCAAGGCACTTCGACTCCTTCTGAGCGATAAACTGTAGCAAGTCCGCGTGCCTGTAAAATGAAACATCAGGACGTGTGTTCCTATTCACGCATATTAATGAATTCATGTTGGACGTACTTCTCGGTCAATGTCAGAGGTCTCCGCTCCGCCATCGGTGACGCGAGACCATTCTCTGAACCTAGACTCCTTCTATCACCCTTCTCTCTCGTCTTCAAAGATGTGAACGTCTCATTTGTCTTGAGTCCGAGTGAATTGCTTCGCTTGACAGAAGGCTTGAAGCTGAATGACGGGCTTGTCGGCGATCGTATGGACACATGGTTGCTCGGAAAGTAGGATATCGACGACTGACGTCGCGGATTCGCTGAAGCAGGCCGTCGTGATGTTGAAGGGGGAGTAGGCAGTGCTGAGAAGGGTGAACGGGGAGAAAGTACTGAAGATGTCGGTGTAGAGGGGGCGTTGCTGTCGACTAGTTGAAGAGGGCGAGGGACGGTAGTCGGAGATGTAGTGGACATTGTCTAGGAATCACAGAGTGCGGTGAACGTAAAGACAGAAAAGTAGCATCCGGTGTGCGGGATGAAAGTCGAAGAAAAGAGTGACAAAGCCAAAACAGTTGTCAGAATGCCGTTGTTGGCAACAAGCGAAGGAGTGTCGCGATGAGATGAGGGTCGAGAACAAGACGGTCTGTGATCACCACTGCGGTCCATTATATCAACCGCTCATAGCTGCAAACCTTGTTCAAACAACACACACTGTCTATACTCGAAGCACCATGCAAGTCCAACGTACGCGTTCGACAGTAAATGCAAGTGATATTGGGCGAGAGCTTTGAAATACGACTCTAGGGAATCATGCATGCATAAAGCTACCTCTACTACTAGTGTTTTGAGTCCTTCTCCGCCTCCGCGATAAAGTTCTTGATGCTGTTGACCCTGGTCAGTGGTTGATAGTCCGCTCTTAAATGTATGGAATGTGTGCACGTACAACTGCTCTTCCTCACTAAACAAAATGTAAATCAGTATGTGACAACGCATGATGACGCTTGAACGCACCTTGAACCTGCATTGAACTTGACTGCCTCCTTCACCTGCTGCAGGGTAGGCTTGCCTGAGGCGGGTGCAGACGGTTCCTTGCTGCCACCGGTGAACGACATGGCGAGGGCGGCGGTGCCAAACAAAGTGCCCAAAGCCAGGTATTCGTTTTTGATGGCACGGCCGAGAATAACGCTGTGACAGAAGAGGTAAGAATTTTGAGCTGAGGTGAAAACGTCGAAACATACTAAGACATGGTGATGATGTTGTGGAAGAGAACGCGGTCGTTGTGCAATATGTTGAGCTCTGCTGGCTAATTTCCATCCGGTCGCTGCCGAAATCTTTGGGGTTTCTTGATAGCCGTCCCTGGGGTCTCATTTGGGATAGGTAGTACCCTGAACACCCCACTGCACCCAACTCACCGTAAGTTACCAGTATGAAGTACAGTATCAACGTTCAAGCTTTCAAGGTCATGATCTGGGAGTCCGACGTACTTTGTGCATTAGGAACCGCAAGCAGATATCACTGCCTTATCGTTGTCTGCACGACCTGAGCTGCTGTGCCTCAGACCAGTGGTTGTGATGTAGACAGCAGTGATCCACATATTTCCATCTTCTGGGACGTACTGTATGATATATGGGCTCGGATGACAAAAAGACGGTACGTGAGAATGTCAAGATATGTATATTCTGAGGTTAGGGTTAACATGCGCAGCAGCCCCGACCGATGAGCAGCTCTCTCATTCCTTCTACCGTGCACTTTATCTCGCTGCAAAGAGTCTCTTCACCGCCGGAAACATCGTCGACACGCGTTTGTCCAGTTCTTGAGGATCCCGTGGGTCAACCGCGACCACTGTGACGCGCACCTTTGTGCGACACGCATACGAAGATCATGGCTAATTTGGCATATATGCACAATTTCGTGGAGCACAGTATGCCCGTGACAATCGTCGAGGTGAGCATGCATCATGTGTACAGTGAACGAATGCTAAGGGGTGCCATTCCAAGGTGTCTGCACGGCGAATGTTACGCCGTGAGTACAAAACCTAGGGGGACCAAATTCTCCTGCCGCTTGAAAGCTTCCTGATCTTCTCACTCAAACTCATTCCACGCGCTCCTTTCCGCCATCGGAACCTTGAACATAACATCGTTTTATCCACGGTTAACTAGGACTCTGGCTTACATAGGATCACGGTTCACACCCTCTGCCCCAGTCGCCTCATCAAGGACTTCCTTGTTTGGGACTTCGGCATTTTTGCATCTGAACATCATTCTGCGGGGGATAGCATCGACTTTTCTGTGCTCGACTCAACGCGCTCTGTGACGAACGTTAGCGAACGGTGCGTTGACTGGGGGTCCCGACTCCTGATGAACGGCTCTGTGGGTATACTTCAGGTTTCTCGGAACTGCAACCATGCAAGCGTCAAATCCCATGTTGCAGGGACGCGTCTAGCTCTGGGCGCGTCGACATTCTCATCAAGCACGAGGTCACCCCGGGCTTAATCCGCGGGGTTGGTAGGCCGTATACAGAAATCGGACTGCACGCTGCATGGAGATGGGAGCCCGGGTTTTTGCAATATTACAGCCATGCAAACTCCGAGCAGACTTTTACCTCTTGCCCGTCGCCACCATCTCAGATATCCAAAGGTTAGATTTTTTGACCTAACTTGCCCGTTACTAGCCGTTGCGGTTGCTACACGGTCTGTTTACGCCGCATATATCATTCGCGCCCTCATCCTGCTAGCCATCCCAAGCTTCAACTGCACTCCCACCAGGTTCCTCTAGACGCCACAGTACTTGCTTGTGCGAGCCGCAAGGCTTCGACCTCACGCTCATTATGTATCGTTGCATTGCGACCCTTCTGCTCGCCTCATCCATTTCATCTGCCTTGGGCTTCGACTTGGTTAGAGACTATTCTGGGCAGAACTTCTTCAATGGATGGAACTTCTACGGCAGCTGGGATAATTTGACCCTAGGTGCGTGGTTGACTTTTTGGACACGCGCAATATCTGAACTGTCGCGTCCTGCAGGTAATGTCTGGTGGTTGAACCAGACGGAAGCGACAGCTACACAACTGGCATACATCAACGATGCTGGAAGGGCTGTCATGAAGGTCGACAATACTAGCACTATAACAGTGGGCGAGAATCGCAACTCAGTGCGTATGTTCTCGTGTATAAACATGTATACATCGACCTGACCACTTGTAGATCCGAATTGAATCCACCGATTTCTACGATGTCGGCAGTCTCTGGATTGTTGACATGGTCCACATGCCATTCGGATGCTCTGTATGGCCTGCCTTTTGGACCAAGGGTCCTCTCTGGCCAAACGATGGCGAGATCGACATTGTCGAGGCCATCAACCTGATGCAGACGAACCAAATGGCCCTTCACACAACCACGGGCTGCTTACATCCGGCTCCCCCTGATCAAAAGGGCAAGAACTTGAACTTGGACTGTGGGACCGGAACTGGATGCACCGTCGGCGAAACGGCTCCAAATAGCTATGGGCCAGGTTTCGCCGCCGCGGGTGGAGGTGTTTGGGCTACGCAGTTTGACACGTCTGGGATCTTGTGAGCACCCCGCTCCTTGGCTTCTATCACGCGTGGTGCTGACTACAATTCGAACTCTGTCGTAGCATATGGTACTGGAGTGTGAGTTCTTCTTTCCCATAGTCATGCGCAATGCACCTGACACAGTTCTATAGAGGCCCGATGTTCCCTCCAACTTGCAGCCCGGAACGAACACATCTACCATGGATATCACCACATGGGGTCCTCCGACCGCCAGCTACCCCTCTGGAGCATCGTGTAACATCACCGAGTTCTTCACGGCGCAACAGTTGGTATTCGACATTACCCTTTGCGGTGACTGGTAAGACTAGGTTACATCATACCATCGGGCGTGCTGACACCAATCTTCAGGGCCGGCGTCGAGAGCATCTACCGTCCTTCGTGTGGCACCCAGGGTCCTACTGGCCTATGCTACAACGACACAGTTGTTGGAAACGGTTCCAACTATGCCGACGCGTACTTCGAGGTCAACTATGTCCGTGCTTATAGCACTGGTCCACCCGTTCCAAGCCCTACTGCAGCACCCGGCGACGCCGGAACAAACGGCGATACGACTATCACTTCGACCGTCACTCCGACCGGAAGCCCAACGCCTGTCAAGCAGAACACCGCATCGGGCGCGACGGTGGAGAGCCCCCTGTTTATTGGCAACCTCCTCGTCCTCGTTTCTGGCGCAGCTGCTGTGCTGTACACTTTGACGATTCTGTAGACATTGGTTGACTTTCATGGACCTTTTCTGACCCTTCATGTCGTCACGACCCTGCTGATGTTTTCACATTCGCTCTATACCTTGCCTAGGACGATATCTTGGTTTAATGTCGCTCAGTTTATTTGGACTTTCTTGCACCGCGTTTTTCATTCTGGGATTTTATGTTGGACTTTTGTTGCTGAATTTATAGGTTGTGGATTCGTACTTCCAGTACAGTAGACTTCACAAATAGTTATTTCGGTGCTATGTATATCTTGTTGTACCTACACAGTCTTTCCTGCTTTTGAATCGAACGGTGTTGAGAGCTTATCACAATCAACGGCGAAGTCGTTGTGCTCCTCACTGTCCTCAGACTCTGCAGCGTTCCACGGCGCTTCAGGGCCGCGCTAAATAACCGCCTCGGATTTTGCGATTCGCTCGAGATTCGCTCTTGACTTCCCTAATTACCAGCAACACCTCCAGGCAGCCTCGGCCTGGACACAAGGCTGTTCTGCATCTTCTTATAAAATTCTTATAAAACATTGACAATGTGCTAGCAGCCCCAAAGTTTCCCTTGAACCGTTTTCTCTAGACGAGATGGAGGCTCCACCAGATGCACTCGCCGCAGGGCCCTCGACGTCCGTGACTATACGAGCCGCAAAAGACATAGCTTTTGGTAGTGTGAGTCCATCTTAGGTTCTTGTTTGTCGGATTTGAATTTGAACTGAGTGTGCGGGACAGGTGGCGGGAATGACGGCTAAAGTTTTTGAACATCCGTTCGACCTCACGAAGGTCCGGTTGCAGTCACAAGTGTTGGATGCGACAGCACGATTTAGTGGGCCTATAGATTGTTTAAAGCAGACGTGGAAGAAAGAGGGTATTCGAGGATTGTATAGAGTGCGCCACTGCTGTCTTTTGTCAGGTCGAATTGTCGTGACTCACTGACTGGTTTTACGCAGGGCCTACCAGCACCTATTGTCGGGGCCATGACCGAAAATGCGGCACTCTTTCTATCGTATAATGAACTACAAAACGCGTTGCGATGGGTCGGTGGTATTCCACTGTCGCGGGAATTGTCTCTCGGGCAACTTGCCGTAGCGGCGGCAGGTGCAGGTGCCATAACGAGCTTCTTCTTGTACGTATGCCCATCTACAAGACAAGAAGGAGACGTTACTCATCTTACGGCAACAGAACACCCATTGAGCTTGTCAAATGTAAAATGCAAGTCCAAATGCTAATGACTCCTGCTCTGGCCCTTGGGACGACCACTGCAGGACCCGTTGCCGCTACGTTTACATCACCATCATCGTTTCAAAAACTGCCCGGGCCCATATCCGTCCTCACATCCGTCGTCCGAACCACAGGATTCCGTGGCCTCTGGCTAGGCCACATCGGCACACTCATTCGCGAGACCGGCGGTGGCGCAGCGTGGTTTTGCTCCAAAGAAGCCGTCGCTCGTTTGCTGCTCGCCCGTCGGCATGCATCTGCGAAGCATGGAGAACCAAAACCCGAGTTGAAGGTCTGGGAGTCGGCTGTCAGCGGCGCCTGTGCCGGTGTGTCGTACAACCTTGCGTTATTCCCTGCCGACACTGTGAAGAGTGCCATGCAGACTGAGGCGGAGTTGAGGCCTCGTGCGGCGGGAGAACCTGGTGCGACGTTTGCTGGGACTTTCAGGGCGATGTATAGGGCCCAAGGATTGAGAGGGTTGTATGCCGGTTGCGGGATTACAGTTGCGAGAGCAGTGCCTAGCAGCGCTCTGATATTCATTATCTACGACAGACTGAGCAGTTACTTTGCATAGGATTCTCAGTAGACTTGTTTATAGCGTTATATATCTCTGACTACTTTGAGTTCGTGATTCAAAGTAGTACGCCCTGAGCGCTGAGCTTTTATTCCGTAGAAGACATGAGCTGGTGGCCGGAAGGCGCCGTGGGAGAGCTCGCTCGGCGCCGGTCATGCTACAATACAGGCCAGCTTACATCCGTAACCTTCCTTCCTCAAACTCTCACCATCCTGACTTGGGGACTTGGAACGTCCGTTCTGCTCTCGACCATCATCAGGTTTTCCGTGAATTCTCGTTTCAATTGAAGCAGAGGAATCCGCAGAGTATCACACGAGGAAGGAGACCGCCTGTAGAAGTCGAGATATTAGTAGGCTAGCAGGAGGCCGTCAAACCCAAATACACGCCACAGTGAGTAAGTTCTCATATGCAAGCCCGCAATCTGATTCATCGTATATTCCTCTCTTCTCCCTTTCTCCTCTTACACACTCTCTAGACCACAAGATTTCAACATCCCGTCCTTTCGCACATATCGCCTCGAACCCTCCACAAATGTCCATCGCAGCTGAGCATAGACGTTTCAATGGCCCTCACGCCTCGAGCATGGGCCATTTCCCGCCGCCGCCGTATGAACGTGACCCTCGTACATTGGTCCCGTACAACTCGATCGCTCCGGCAGGCCAAACTTGCGTGACGAACGCCCAATGGAACACATACTCCGCTCCTCCACGGCCACAGGTCCAATTTGGCCAGAACGCACCCGTAGAGTCGCCAGCGCAGCAACACAATGTAACCCATTATCACCCTACGCCTCCTACGTACTTTCATTATCCTCAACCTACTCACGTCATCCCTGGCCAATTCGAGTCTGCACCCATGGCGAGAAACCAGTTTCCGCAGTTTAAAGGGGAGAACAACGGAGTTATGGCTCCAAATTACCCCCATCCCAGTGCACAGGAGCTGGGACCGGCGAATGCAGAGGTGAGTTCGTTTCTCGTGCATATATCGCACAATAACCGATCTGGTTTGCTTTTCAGGCTTTGGTCGAAGTGCGTTACGAAGTGCGTCACCCTCAGAATACAAATCGGATGAATCGCCCCTCCCTCCCATTGAACCAGTCACTCTACAACGTGAGTAGCTATCATCTGGCTTACTGGGATACATAAGCGCTGATATGACATGCACTGCTCACAGAATGAATCATGGCGGAGGCCCTCAAGCATTCCTCATCCAGAGTCTCGTCAAAACTCGATGAGAAACGAGTTTCCGACCCATGATACTTTGTCCACACCTAAAACTAACCAGAGGGGACCGAATCCTGCCGGTATATGTTGGGACTTCAGACGCACTGGTATATGCAGCAGCAGGCACCATGGGACATGTGGATTGGCTCACATTGGCCCCTTGTATAATCCCGATGTGCCGAAGACGAGCACCGCTCCAACGGATCGCAGATCAGAGTTCGCGACGGACGAAGCTGTACGGGGCATGCATCCCTCTCTGCGGGACGCAGCTACTCGCGCTGCTGCTCCTATGCAACAGTCGTCATACCGCCCCGTGTCATCCCGCCAAGCACCGTACCAATTACCGCCCCGATACAAAGAGACAGAGCCTGATTCTTGGCGAGCTCCTCAAAATCACTCTCATTCTCTGGGTCCTGCTTTCTCCGCTGATGGTATTTCCCCCGAGATCCAACGCTCGCTGATGCGTACTCCTGCTTCGGTTCCGTCTTCAGGCTTTGGACCCGTCGGGTCGTCTCACTTGGGTCAACCCTCAGTAACGCTCTCGTCGAACGTAGTGCACTGCTCTTCGAAGGCTCTACCCCACACGGCCGTCCTGCAAAATGTATCTTCTTTAGTCAAATTATCTGCTCCCCCTCAGATGCCCGTTTCATTGAACCGAGATTCGTATGCCTTTCATTCGCATAACGTCTTGACTCCACCATCTGCGCTTCCTCAGACGTCCCGTACGTTGGATGGAAATGCGCCTATTCACACTTCAACATTGTCCACTCTGTCTCCGTTTCCTCAACAAATTCGTTTTCCTTCTTCCTTGTCACGGCGTGTTCCGGTCGTGGACCCAGCTATAGGCAAAACATCACCCGCCATCCAACACTCATCTCCTGCACCACTTTCCTCGGTCTCTGTCGATGCGCAGCTTGCATTCCTCCAGACTGTTGCTCAACAGGAGTCTCCTCCCACCCTGAGGTACTCCCCAGCGACAGGAATAGAATCCATCGAGAATCCTCAGCCCTATGTGGTCGACGATCCTTCCTCTGTGGCCGTTGCACCTGTATCAACCCCTCAGATAGACGATCTTGTGGTCGGGCCGCCAGCACCCATATCTGGATCTATTGCTCAAGGGAATACGATACTGGCTCCACCCGCTTGCTCAACTGTGGAGGCAACAGTTGCGACAGCTGAGGAAGTTCCGACGTCCATACCCGCNTCCTGCGTCGCGCTCCCCCACCTCCCGACTACGGAGACGCTTGTTCCGCCCTCGCCTCCTGTGGAGGCCGCTACGGTTTCGTCGAGCGACTGCGAGACCCAGGCGATGGCCAAGAAAGCAGAGCCTGCTCCCATTGTAATGTATCAGATCACACCTGTTGAACCAGTTCCGTCTGTGGTCGTTCCTCCATCTGCGACTATCCCTGCTGTAATCGCGCCTTCTGCAGTCACTCCTGTGACCGCTCCTTCTCCGACGAGTACTCCTGCGACCGTTCCTGCGACCGTTCCTTCACCTGTGACTAGTCCAGGTAAGGCTTCCTCAAAAGGCGCAGGCACAGTCCAGTCGAAGGCTGAGAAGAAAGTCGACCTTACCGCGAAGGCCCAGTCGGCTACCGCCACAGCAAGTGTCTCGACGGTCAAAACACCCTCTACAAACAAGGGCAAGACGCAGCCGAAGGTCGAGAAGCGCGTCGAAGTGATCTCACAGGTACAGCCGCAGAAGGCCCCGTCTGTTGCGAAAACAGACGTGACCGCTTCACTTCCGTCAGTTGCCAAAGTTTCGCCGACTGACAAAGGCAAGGCCGGGAAGAAGACGCCACCGCAGAAGGGTTCACCTGTCAGCAAAGCGGATGTCCTTCCTCCAGTTGCGTCGGCAGCCAAAGCTTCAGGCAAGGCACAAGTGAGCACTGGCAAGAGCGTCGGTGCTGAGGCGAAGGCTGTCGCTAAGAGAGATACTCCCTCTCCATCGACGACGAAGGCTCCAGGCAAGGCTCGATCGGACACTGGAAAGAGTCTTCCGGCAAAGGTTCAGTCGCAGAAGAGTATACCTGTTGCCAAAGCAGATGTCTCACTTGCACCCACACCTGCCGAGACGACCACCGTGACTTCCTCGGGTGGTAAAGACGCCATTTCGCCGACTATCAAAGCTTCTAAGGCTGCGCCGCAAACACTTATCAAAGACGATTCTTCTGAAGCGCCCGAGACCAAAGGCAAGACCCAGTCGAAAGCCAAGAAAGTCGAACCTACAGCGAGGACGCCGACTCCGACGACCCCGTCTGTTTCCTCGGCTACGGCTCCTTCACCCGCGCCCACTAAAGCTTCGTCCGACAAAGGCAAGAGTCAATCGAAGGCCGCTAAGAAGACTCCTGACGTGAAGGCTCCGCAGACGACTGACATTGCTATCAAAGCCGTTGCCTCTTCCCCATCAGCGATCCCCAAAGCTTCGTCGTCTGACAAAGGCAAGGCCCGGTCGAAGGACGGGAAGGATCTTGATGCTACCGTGAAGGTTGTTGTCAAAGTCGATGTATCATCCTCGCCAGCGACCGCGAAAGTATCTGGAGAAGGCAAGAAACAGACGAAGGCCGCGAATATTACTGAAGGCGCGTCGAAGGTCTCGCCGCAGAAAGTCTCAACCGTTGACAAGGTAATTGCGCCCGCTGAAGTCAAAGCAAGTGTACCTGTGCAACCTCCTGCACGAGGTAGCACGTCGCCTAAAGTCAAGGATCAAACGGAAATGTCGAGGGTGGGTTATAGCCTATCTATTTGACAGCTTGAGCGAGAATTCATCTGTCTTGTTTGCTTAGGGTTCATCTGCGACACAGTGCGATAGCAAGACCAGTGGCTCCGAGGTTGGGGAACCTATCGTATCAAATTGTACGCCCATACAAACTGGCAGATCGGTGCGTCCGAAGTCCATTATATTTTACTGCGACTCGTGTTTTTAACTTGTCAACGTGATCAGGTGTGCATAGATGATCTGCAGAATCGATGTGAACGAATATTCTGCAGATACCCGCACGTGAAGTCCTCTGACTCAACGTCCGCCAATGTCGCGTCGAAGGGAGACCCTGTGATAAACAAAGCGTCGCTAGCGCCACAGTCGGACAATTGTATTCCAGCGATCACACTGCCTCTCAAACCAGTCTCAATTGTTGCAGACAAGCCTGATAGCCTCGTTCCAGGTCGACCAGGGACTTCGACGACGGCCATGCCTCCGAAGAAGAGAGACTTGACGGTATGAGCAAGAACTCGCGGTAGTGTTCTGACGGCTGACAATCAACATACAGGAGGAACAACTTGACAGGATATGTCGCAACCATCTCCATGGATTTTGTTTCCATGGTGACTTTTGTCATCGCAAGCATGTTCCAAGAAGACTTTGGTATGAGGTGAGGCCACCAGAAATGAGTGTCATCGCATATGCTGAATTATGACCGTGTGACACCTAGTATTATGATCGTGAAGCATTATGCCCCGACGGGATTGAAAAGTGTCATTTGAAACGCTGTCGATTCAAGCGATTCCAGGATGACCTCTCTCATGATGCGTCTGCCGAAGAGGCAAAGGAGAATCATACCACAACCGAAGTCCAGCTGCAATCATCAGAAACATCCTCGACGACCTCCCTTTACTCTGCCGAGACAAGTAACGTGGAGCGACTTCCTACTGAAGATGCTTCAGGCCTAAATGACTCACGCACAAAGTCACGACCAAGGAAGAAGCTAATGAAAACAGTGAGTTCAAACCCGCTTTATCTTCTTAGTACATGCTCACTGGACATGTAGACTTCTGAGGAGTCTGTTGTGTCTGCCTCAACTTCTGGCAAGTCTTCTCCGGTGCCTCCAGAGGGGCCTACCCGCCGTTCCGATGACACGACCACCGGTAGCGTAAGTAAAGACCACTATAGTACTTTTTCAGTCCTCATCTCACATGTTCTTGGACCAGGATAACCAGGGCTCTGACGAGCAAATGCGGAAAGATTCCGGCAAGAAGGTGCAGCACAACAAACGAAGGAAGCAAGTGGGTATTTTTGATATTGAATATTCAAGCGTATGACTGATCGACCCTTCTTTGTCTTCACGACGCAGACTAAGTCGCACTCAGATCTTGATCGTCTAGTGGACAAGCTGCATAATTCAGCAGTCAGGTCGTCATCCGTAGATCTTGGCAAGTTGGATACAATTATTCCGTCGGTGCCTCCTGGACTCGGTTTGGAACCTGTGAGTCACACCGTTATTGTGTCCTATTAGCTCCTCACATTTTTCAGCAGGCTTCATCGACGTCACCTCAGCAGCAGCCTCGTCCAGTCACTGTCACTGTCATCGACGCCATTCGAGTTACCTTCGGTCCTGGATTTGAAGTGCAATTGCTCCAGACCGGGTTCGAATCGCGGCAGATAACGATGAAAGGAATACCTGCAACCGTGACTGTTGATGCCGTCAAGAAGGTCCTACTGCAATTTGGTGAAGTTACTGTCCAAATACCAGATCAGAAGGCAGACAAGACCATGAGGGTCAAAGCCAATTTCACCAATCATGTCGATGCTGGTTCTGCCGTTGCAGCTTTGGATGGATCAGATGTTCTAGGTGGGCGTATGGACGTTCAACTCGTCTCGACGTCGCCGGGAAAGGCTATCGTTCAAGATGGGGATGTTTGCCTGGAGTTCCCTTCACCAAGCAAGATCGCGTACGCGGGTTACACAAACCACGAGCAGGCCAACGCTGCCATTGCGTTAGCATTCGAAGCAGCCATGTACGGCGAGATTTACGAAGGCTTGCCAAATCTGGGTCCCGTCAACGTCCGCTTCCAGGGCCTCGATCCCAACGCCCAGTGTTCGGATGTCGAGAAATTTGGCGAGCCGGAAGGTGTCATGCTCGGTGACTACAACTACAGACGCTTAGAGACGGCTTTGGAGAAGCTTTATGATAAGCTCGAGTCTTTTGGCGACCTGGAAACGTTGGACGTTCTTCCTCCCCCTTATCCCAGAGGCATTGTTCGCGCTTGGGCGCACTTTGGCAACCCGAGAACAGCGGAAAGAGTCTGCGAGGAGATGCACTTCAGGACTCAAAGGTTCATCGGCTTCACAAGACTTTCTGCTCACCTACAAAGGACCTCGCTGTATAGCCTTCCTGCGAACGTGTTCGACGCATTGATGTTTGACATCAGATACCTACGTTACTGCGCCACGATGAACCAGCAGAGGTGCAACGTGATCATCATGGACAGGCGAAGATTAGGCATTCCGCTTGTCAAAGTCAAGCTGGTCGCCGAGGATCTCACAGTATTGGGGAGACTCAAACATTCATTCGAGCTCCTTCTGAAGGGTGACCTGGTCGTACAGGATGGAAGTGCCGTCTGGGATCCATTCTTTACCTCTTGGGGAGGACTTGCATTCTTGAACGAACTTCAGGGTACCCGAGGTGTCCTCATTAACAGGGACGTTCTCCGCCGAAGACTGTCTCTATTCGGTCCCGTTGGATGGAGAGTGAAGACTCGACGCGCCATCATGCAGAAGGTCGAGGAAATGCGCTCGAGGCCGTACAAAGTGTTTTCGCTTGTCGGGAGGGTCGTGGGACTCTTCATGAGTGCTGATCTAGCCAAGCTTCAGGAAGAGCTCGGCGCTGAAAATATCAAGATCAACCTCAAGAACAAAACTCTGACAGTCCACGGTAATGAGGACGCGTTTGCGGTCGCTCGTCTCGCTATCTCAAGTGCTCAGCGGCGGCATCCAAGCGAGAGGAAGCTAGTCGAGCGGGCTTGTCCTGTCTGCTTAGACGAAGTGACTTCGCCTGTGAGCTTGGAATGCGGTCATGCATGGTGTAGATCTTGCCTGTCTGACTACATCATGGCTTCCGTTGATACTCGCGTTTTCCCACTCACCTGCTTGGGTGACGAAGCACGCTGTACGCAGCGTATCTCACTGGACGTGGCCAAAGGGGTCCTCTCTTCGTCCCAGGTCGCCTCCATCTTCCACTCTTCCTTCCTTGCGTACGTCCATGCACATGCGTCTGAGTTCCACCACTGCCCTACGCCCGACTGCGACCAGATCTACCGGAAAGCAGCGAAGGGTACAATCCTGCGATGCCCGTCGTGCCTGGTGCGGATCTGCACGGATTGCGACAAGGAGCACCATGAAGGGACGTGCCGATACTCGGAGAGCGAGGACATGAAGATGTTCGAGGAGTGGACGAAGGACCACGACGTGAAGAAGTGTCCAGTGTGCAAGGCGCCGATCGAGAGAAGTGCGGGGTGCAACCATATGACATGCACGCGGTGCAAGACGCACATATGCTGGGTGTGTGTGGCGACGTTCACGGATGGAGACGAGGTTTACGACCACATGCATGCGACCCATGGAGGTATTGGGCTGTAGGATCTCGGTGCGAATTTTCTCTGGTGTTTGTAATTTATCCTTCATTTTGCTGTTTCGTTTCTTTCATGGAATCTTGGCGGTTTACCCCCATGCCTCTGTAATACCATTGACTCTCAGGTGTTGTACATTGTAAAGTCTCCTTTGACCGACTCGGTTCCGATCTCATTATCATCTCGTACATTATACTTCTTTCCAGCCCGTTATGTTGATATCATCGCTTGTCACGTCCCAATCTTCAGCACTTTAGATTATGAATCTTACCATGCATCTACTCTTAAGTCTTTTTTGTCGAACGATACACCAATCTGCTGAATACAATCAATTGATGTCACGAGAGACAAATGCTATGCAGAAATACATGGTTGGACATAAAGGTAAGAAAACTGAGATGGTGGTATAAGATGGGGGAGCAAGGAGGAGGGAATTGGACTTCGAGCTCAGATGAAGATTGAGATGAAGAGAGCAGGGGATATAAGATCGAAAGAAAACGAGCACGAATCAAAAAAGGAAGGAAATGGTATTCTGCTACAAAGCCTTCCGTTGCACGATTGTCCGATGTCAAGATCCCTCTTATGTACACCTGGTTCCGTTCATCCGGCGAAGGGAGTGGGTTGCGTTAATTGTAAACGGTAACCCAAAGTTCGATCACTCGTCCAC
This sequence comes from Antrodiella citrinella, assembly GCA_004802725.1. NCBI lineage: Eukaryota > Fungi > Basidiomycota > Agaricomycetes > Polyporales > Steccherinaceae > Antrodiella > Antrodiella citrinella. The sequence goes on along the minus strand of SGPM01000133.1, from coordinate 24,168 downwards.
GTATCTTACAAACTAGCAAACAAGAACGAAGTCAACAACACGATCAGGAGCATAATATAGAGTACATGCACTCACAAAGTCGTACGGTTTGGTAGGCGGCTCCCCATGCACAGGCAACGACTGCGGCAACTCCGGTATTGTAGGATCATACTTAATCACTTCCCCATTGTGGTCCATGAACCCCTGCGTCGGGGTTGGATAGCCCCGCAGCTCGGGCGGATTCGCCCAATCGCGGGGCGCGTACACGATAAACATATCCTCCACGCCGTCCCTCTGGACGAGCAGCAGGTAGTCCCCGCGTCTGTTCCAAAACCCCCGACGCAGCCGCACGGGTTGTTCTCGTTCTCGTTCGCGCTCCCGTTGTTCTCGCTCGCGTTCTCGTTCTCGTTCCCGTTCAGACGATTCTTGCCTAGCTATCGCAGCAGCTCGTGCTGCTGAAGATGCCGAAGAAGTCACAGTGGCAGGCCGGACGGATGTGGATGCTTGAGCAGGGTAAGGAGAATGAACTGGACGTGAGGAATGTTGTGGTGCCTGAGCTTGTGGTTGTGGGTATGTATGCGCACGCGGTTGTGCCAGCTCACGGGCATGAGGCTCAGGTTGCGGCACAGGCTGCGAATGATTCCTGCCGTGTCCGTTCAGAGACATAGCAGCCACACCCTTCTCTGCGGCCCACATAGCCGGTGTATAGGACGATGGCATGGGTGGGTCCGGGAGCGGATTTCGTAGAGGAGAGCGTGACGGTTTGCGAGATCTACCTGGGGAGTGTGTGCTCGGTGATTGCGATCGCGGGTATCGATTGGGTGATGACATGGGCGAGGTCATTCTGCTGGTGGATCCCGAACGGGAGTGTGAATGTGATGGTGGATAGGAATCGACAACATTAGGCATGGTTTGCGTGCGGCCCAGGCCCCGAACATCTCCCGGACTCCGGCGGGACGAAGGCGTAGGTGTGCTTGGGTCATTGCGTGGGTACGATGAAGGGGGTGCTTGAGGAGAGGGCCTGGGCGTACGAGATGATGCAGGAGGAGAACGTTCCTCAGGGATCGGTGGGAAGGAGCTGGAGCAAGAGAACACAGGGACAGTGTGTGCTCTGGATAGTTCACGCGGCGCTGAGCGTGACTCTGAATCAGAACGCTCGTAACTTGCACGCTCAAATGAAGTCGGACGATCAAGAACGGGGTAAGCAGGGTAAGAAGGTGGTGCAAGCAATGGACTCAATGGGCCATCTGGTTCTTCCGAATACGTAGGAAGATTCGATAGAGGCGATGGGCCAGTTCCTGAGCGGGAAAGGGTGGATGACGAGGAAGACTGGCGCGGCGGAGTGACGTACGTGCTAGAGTCGGAACTTGACCGTACAGGTGTCGCGTTCCGTGGAGTGGGTGGACCATATATTGGACCGTGTGCCCGAGAAGACGACTGAGATCGGTCATGGCCGGAACGAGAAGGGGTGGGGGTAGTAGGTAAAGCAGCGGTAGTGGCAGTGGATGCGGTGGCAGCAGCAGATGCAGAACTGTAATGCTGAGGTGTGCGGACGATCAAAGGTGAAAATGTAGGTTGAAGTTGAGAGATGGATGAAAATGCACTACGTCCCCGCTCCTCCTCTGAACTTCGGCGCTCCGACGTCGGCGCTTCAGCTTGACGTTCTTCATGTGCCTTTGCCTGTTGATCTTGCAGTGTCCCCGAGCGATATGAAGCAGGCGCAGACGAAGCAGGCGGCTGGGTCGTCGAAGAGCTCGGAGCAGCGGTACGAGGACGAACTGGCTCGGTAGCAGAAACACCAGCCTGAGCGGTACAGAGTTGGCGATAGTGCTTTTGAAGCTGAGCCTCCATTTCCTCGCGCAAGTAGTGCATTTGAGCCTGGTTAACGTTGAATTGTATCTCCTCGAAGTCCCAGTAGGATCTGACCTCTCTCGATGTCAGTCGCTTGGCGTCGTCCACTTCGCGACTGGTGAATGTGGCCAGCCAGGCCTCATGCGCCTTGAAATCCTCGGAAGTCCATTTGTTGTGATTCTGCAAAGCCTCCACTCGTTCTGGACCGAGAGAATGAGGGCGTTTGAAGGCTTCGTGTACCTTTCGCCGCCAATCGTCCTCCTGCTTGCTCCTCTGTAATGTGTGAGCTCTCTGTTTATCCCGAACGCCATGCTCGCCATGGAGCTCACCCGACTGATCATGGCGTTCGGGCGACTCACTCAATGAACCGGGAGCCCAGAAAAAAGGGGTGTGAGGAAGTTCCGCAGATTCCAGCACCTGCGTATGTGCATTCATGTTCCTATATGCATCCAAAGGATAATCACAACAGGTGAGACGTTTCGTCGCGATATGAAGCATAGGTCAGAGCTTAGATGCACATACCTGATATCCATATTGCTAAGACCAAGTGGGTTGTCCGAAAGCTGCGTAGCCCAATATGCTGCATCCCCTGGGTTTGGTTTGCGTTTGAATGGGTTGAAATCAGCACTTGGCTGCGGCTGATTCCACATTGGATGAGGAGCCCAGTGTTGAGTATGTCCTACGGGCATCCCACGAAACATAGGATTGAGCTGCCATTGACCTTGACTCCAGGTCTTGGGGTCCACCTTCATACCCTGCGGCGGTGGCGGGGCACCTCCTGGGTAGCCCATCGGAGCAGGAGGCGGCCATGTACCTGTCCATCCTGTAGGAGGTGCGGCAGGTTGAGCAAAGGGGGGTGGATGTTGTGCTGAGCTCATCCACGTTATCAAAGAAATGATAAGATGCAAGCCAAGGCGCGATTAGAGCAGACGACACGGTCGGATTGAAAGCGGGCGTGTGCAAGTGAAATCTGGTGATGATGAAAGTAGAGGGGGGGATTGAGCAATGATCGATGTCTCATTCGACTGGACACATACAGCAGTATTTGTAGATCAAAAATTAGGCAGAGGTGGTACAAGCTGAACAAGGTAGCATGCAACTGAACGCGAGGAGCGTGGAGCGGCTAAACATACGTAAGGCCCCTCGGACAAGGCTGTCGTGATGGAAAGGAGAACAAGAGACGAGGCCGATGTGAACGAATATAAGACGATGAGGGCGACTGCGACTGCGTCGTGCGCGACGACGACGGCGATGGAGGCAGGGAGAGGCACTGGGAGGAGGAAGAGCCGGAAGAGCTGCGAGCAGAGCAGTGCGGTTCAGTGCTGAGGCCCTCGGTCTTTCCCGGGCGTCGAACAATGGCGTCCACTCTCCCCGTCCTCCCAGCGTCGTCGCCGTCGTCCACGACACCGCCGCCAGCACCGATCCACCGCGATAAGAGAGAGCTCTGGAACGACATCGCGCTTGCACCGTCGGGCGGCGCGTGGACGGAAGCAGACGAGAGGATTCGCTGGCTGCAGACCCCCGTGTTCCCACGCCTCCATTTACCTCCGCTTCCTGCACCGCGTCTACGTTGACAACCTCGACGCCTCTTCTCTCGTTGTCGGCGCAGCAGTGGCCATCCTGCGCTTTCTCAAGAGGCCCGAACGCGACATTGACTTCATAACCCGCAGTCTGCGGTGCCCGGTCTCCGTACTGCATGCAGCATACTTGCCCAGAAGAGTACTGCAAGTCGTGTTCAATTCAATGTTATACATCTAAGTATGGATACACTCTCGAACGTCTACTGCAAGTTGATCTGCAGAGGCAACTCTAGCTTCTCCGCCAGGGCTTTCAGTCGAGTAGTGAGTACCACCACATCTTCCCGTGTAGGCCGCCCTCTCTTGTCCTCCGAAGCCATACTTCCAGCACCCATCCTCGCCATCGCATCCTCCAGGCTCTCCATCTGTCTCTTTCCCTCGACTTTCTCTCCCAGCTCGACATCCATATCCCGATCCTCCTCATTCACAGCCTCGAAGTGCTCGCGTGCGTGCTGCACTGCTTCGAGATCCGGAGGAGCCACATCGGAGAAACGCACTTCATTGAGTCCTGACGCAATGGCCCGAGCTTCTTGGATCAACGAGTCCCTGATGACGTTCAATCCTGGTCTGGGTAGAAGCACTTCGGAGGTGAGGACGGATAAGATGGCGGAAGCCGAGCCTCGGAGAAGACCCATCTCTCGTCCGAGTGGTGCACCAGTTTGCGCGAAGCCATCGTCGAAGCCTTGCTGCAGATGGGACTCTTTTCCGGCAGTAATGCCTTCACGGTATCCAGCCTTGCTTGAGGAACACATCGTTGGACAAGGGTCACGGAGATCTGGGAGATTCGGACGCACATTGTGAAAATCGGACGAGATCTTTGTCCACTCTGAATCCTGCACGGTTTTGATATTGTCGCCCCATGGGCTGTCATCTTCCCAAGGCGAATCTGATATTACCATCTTGTACCACGGTAGACTGTGGCGCAGACTTGGTAGCAGGAGAATTAATAGGCGCTTATGCAATTGCCATTCGGGATCTGCCGAGCCTCCGACAAACTCCGATGTTGTGAGACAGACTTTCGTACCGGTAGACCCACTTCAACAACCTCTCGCCCAGTCTACAGATGCCACTACATAATATCGTATGTTTGTGTCCTCAAAACAGCTTGTGAAGTGATTGTATCGGCCATTACTTCTACGATTGCCGGTCGTGCGCCTCTGAATACAAGCGCCCATAGACATAATCGAGGCCCAAACGGGAAATTCTTCTCGAAATGTCTCTGTCTCTTCTGCGCAACGTTGTCTGTCGTGTCCCTCTCACCTCGTCCTTGCGTAGTCCAGCACGCGCACAAGACCTCGCATGGAGGAACATCGTATTGGCTCCCCAGACACGCTCCTACGCGTCGAAGAAGGACAACAAAAAAGACCAGAAACGCGACAAGGGCAGCAACAACACTAACGATGATGCAGAACCGTCCGCCTCTGCAAGCAAACAGTCTTTGCGGAACGTCCAGACGGACTACCTCGTCCCCGGGTCGCAACGTATCCTAGCCGGGGAGGAGTACCACAAAGCCGAAGAGAAGATGCAGGGCGTGTTGGACAAGTACAAGAAGGACTTGGCTGAGCTGGAGACGAGGGCGAGCGGACGCGTGACGCCGGCCGTGCTGGCACCCGTGCGCGTCGTGCTGCCGCATTCGGAGGGGAAGGGCGTGCGGTTGGAGGAGATTGCGACTGTGGGCGTGAGGGAGGGGACGACGTTGATCATTACTGTGTTTGAGGAATCGGTACGTCGTGTCTGCATTTCTTTTCGTTTGGGGGAAGTGGTGTGGATGGCTGTGTGTTGTGTTGTGCTGACGTTGCTGCGTGCCGGGTAGTAGAGTCTGAAATCCGTGGAACAAGCGATCTATGACGCGAAATTACCCAGCATCGTCCCCCAGAGAGTAGACAGCCAGACTATCAAGGTACCCATGCCAAAGTGAGTATATTGTCGAAGACCGAGACCCTCGTACTCAGATTCCTTTTGCAAATACAGACCGACGGTAGATGCGCGTCAGGCCCTCTTCACGGGTGCGCAGCGCAAGGCAGAGGAATGTCGGACCCAAATACGCAAACAGCAGCAGCTGAGTATCAAGAAGGGCGCGTACGCAAAACGCTCGCAAGAATTGGACGAGGTAAGTCACCGCCTCCCTTCTATACGTGTTTACTTTCTTGACACAACAGACGCAGTTCAAGGAGCTTCTGGACAAATTCATCGGCGAGATCGACAAACTCCTGGCTAGCTTCAAGAAAATCACTAATCCTACAAAGTGAATATAGCGAGATTATACCCTCTCCATTATATATATCAGACCTATTTGTACATCGACGCTACGACGTCGTTTAATGACACGGATGCTTCCACTACTCACTACAAATGCACGGTATCGAACAGCCGGGGTATTGCGAAAACTTGAGAGGACCAGGAGACAGCGAAGATGAAGAGCGCGACAAGCGAGGACACAGCAAAGATCAGAAGCTGGCACCAGAATTAGCGGAGTTCAATAATCGGTCGGGGATCCTAGACATGCGAAGCGTCGAACGGGAGCGAGAGAGACTTCGATTGAAAGATGGACCAGGCCGGACGGGGAAACGAAGGTTTTGCTCAGTCAAGGCAGGAGGACTAGGAGACCCAGAAGGCAGCGCGTCGCGAGAGTCCTGAGCTTTCGAGGGCGAACGGTTGTAGTCGAGCCAGCGTCTTGATGAGACAAGGAGCACACCCACACCCTACACAGGCCGCTGAATGACTGTGATGTTACTACACATCATGGCACTCACCATGACGGTAGAGAAGCAGACTCTTATGAGAAGTCCCAACACGCTAGCCACTGCACCACAGAGTCGAAAGACGGGCATCTGTAGGAGGTATTCAAAGTGACTAGAGTCAACTGAAACCCGAATGAAGAATCAGCCACCGTGCCCTTGTTCACTCTTGTATACGTTGATTCCGCTCACCGCGCAAGACTATCTCCGCCAACCATAGGACACCGGTCTTGGACAATTCCTGCAGGCTGAAGAATCCTGTCGACCCCTTCTGCAGTAAACCTTCTCGCATAGCTGCCGCTGTGCCGTTTATGCTGTCCATCTCTTGCTTGGTCTTGATCGTCATTTCTTCCAAAGTTTCCGAAAGGCGATGTGCACATTCGGCAGCGTATTGTTGTTCAACGACATGAGCGCGGAGCGCCTCGCTCGCTTGGTCTTGAAATCGCGTTGTTACAAGCTGTATAGCTGCTGAATGTTGTCGTAAAGACTACGAAGGAGAATTCGGTTGATATCAGGAAAACGGAGACGAGATCACGTACATCCTGCGAAAACTTGATTTCTTTAGCCAGGAAGTTCCATTCCTCGCGGAGATGATGCTGACGACAGTTAACCTCATTCATAACATCAATATGGACGTACTCACTACGACGCCCAGAACGTTCTGCAATTGTTGTCGGGATTCAGTAAACAGGACATCCACATGGGCTTGGACGGACGCTTCAATGTTCGACGCGAGGGAAGCCAGAGATGTCGCATGCTTTTGGACAACAGTCAAAAGACGTAACGATGCAATATTGGCAAGGACTCAACGTACACCTGCGACAACGTTGCCGATTGCAACGTTCATCTGCAAAATTTGAGTATTTGCGCTTTGGTATACGAAGAACGCACGCACCACATGTATTTCTTCGCTCTGGCGTGTCCTCTCATGTTCGCTGAATCTTAACAAGTCTGCTTGCAACGTCTGAAGAATCGCGTCCGACCGAGCTTGAAGTCTCTCCACAGCGTATTCTGACGCGCTTTCCAAAACTGTGGATGCTGTACCAAGGTTGAATAGTAACATATTCATCCCCTATGAGGCAATAAGCAGCGGAACACGTAACCTGGTGTGTGACTGACCTGTATGACATCGAGCATGTGTTTTTGACTGTCATGCGTCTTTCGTTCTCTGTCGAGGAGCAAGCGCAGCAATTCGACCTTGTCCACAGTTGCGTTACGATATATGTCCTTTGCGATATCTGTGTGCCGCGCTGAACTTGAGATGACGGCAAAACGGTACAAATTGCTCACCGATATCGCTCATACCCCGGAATGCGAAGCACAATTGAGCTATACGGCATATCAGTTACGAAGAACAACACCCCACAATGCCGAGAACAACGACTTACGAACTTCGCGGAGATACCCCGAGTAGCTCGACCAGTACTGTGCACTCCTCGACAGTGCTCTGTAATAGCGGATTAACATCACGAAAGTGAAATTGAATCGTATCAAATGACAGCATACTCACTCAACGCAGATCTTATGGTCAGCAGCAAACATCATCTCGGTTGTATCAGCGTTCGACGCGAACAACGTGCATTCCATAGGTGGAGGGTGCATAGCCGTTTGTAGCTCGCACAGGGTCATGGAGATTGCAGCTGCAGCCGTCAGAATGTTAGAGTATAGATATCTGTTGTATTGGATGAAGCGATCTGACCTTGATATTCTATCATCTCCGTTCATCTCTAGCTCTCCGCACGGCCTTCTAATTGTTTGGGCAACGCGTTGGAAACAATCCGGTTTACGCGAATATGCCTGCAGATGTTCTAAGGAGGGCATATAGTCAGTCAATATCTTAGATACCGCGACATCACGCGCATACCTGATTGACGAATCATGGTTTCAATCTCCTGTGTCGGAAGGGTGCCAAGTTTGTCATCGCGAGACTAGAAATCATGTTCAGAGTTAGGGCAAACACGGTAGCGTAGCGTTTTGGGGTACCTCAACATGAGAGACATATTGTGAACTTTGGTCCGCTGCCGCTGCCTTGAACCATGTGAGAGCATTGGCTGAGAAAGGCGATGCTGAAACGAGCATGAGGACAAGTATGGACGACCAAGATACCCTCATCATCATAGAGGCCTATGGAGGTCGTGAGCAAGGTGTGCGTCAGGCCCGGGATCGGAGTCCTGGTCACTTTTGTGCCTAGTCTGAATCTTGCCTGGTTTTGCCAGTGACCTCGTCCCTCGTCACGTTGACAACAATGACAACGGCAACTTTCAGGTATATGTTCGCCGACGACGGGAATCCAAAGCTTCAATATGTTTTTGCACGCAAAAGTCGTACTACAACGCGGGTCAAGGGCCGTCCCAATCATTCGGCCAACTTGGGGAGCGGTGGGTATTGGAGGTCAATCTTCTGGCAGCTGCTCTCTTCATCGTTCCTCGTATTCTTCCACTCGGTCCTACACACTTGGTTCTACGCACTCGGACGATTCAGCACATTCCACCATGATCACGGTTCATCATCTGAATAATTCCCGCTCCCAGCGCATTCTGTGGCTACTGGTTGGCATTATTACTACTGCAGTATGTCAAGAGCTTTAATGACCCCAATTTCAGGAGGAGCTAGAGCTCCCATACGAGATCAAGAAGTATCAGCGGTCCCAGGAAGGAATTGCACCACCGGAGCTCTCGAACATCCATCCATTGGGATTAGCACCTATCGTAACTGACGGTGACTTGACATTGGCGGAAAGCGGGGCGATAGTTGGTACGTCCTATGAAACCAATGTACATTTGCGAAGCTGACGTGTTGGACCAGAATATATCGTCCAGAAGTACGGTAGGTCGAAGGTTCAGCCTCCCGACTCTGGCAAAATCCATGACTTGTATTGTGAGTAGTTTTTTTCAGACAGTTCGTCTCTGAGAACATGCTGACTGGCTGTAGTCAAACACTATGCTGAGGGCACCTTGATGCCGATACTCGTGAACAAACTGGTGTTCAGCATTGTTCCCGAGAGGTCTCCTTTCTTCATTCGACCTATTGCTCGAATGATGTTCGGTGCTCTCACAGCAAAGCTAGTCACTCCCCGCCTTCTCGCTCATGCCGCATATGTACGTCACCTGCACGCAAACTTGAGCGAAGGTCTGACCTCTCCACCTTGAATAGCTCGAGAAACACTTGGAGCAGGATGACAAGCAGTGGTTTGCTGGCGGGGAGGAGCCTACGATTGCGGACTACATGATGAGCTTTCCCATGGATGGCTGGGCAGACGGGATGCCGGAAGCCTTTGGGCCTAACCTGAAAGCTTACGTGAAGCGAATGCACGATAGGTAAACATACAAATGTCCGGTCTAGATATGTCCTGACTTAAATTCTTTACAGACCAGCATATCAGCGGGCTCTCAAGCAAGGCGGCGAATACGCTTATGCGAAGCCTTCGCTCTGAGAACCCTGGGTAGACGGGTCAACCCGGTCTTGTTCTTCGATTCCCCTGCGTCTCGGACTTAATCTGTAACATCATCCTACTTGGCAGTTGTGGAAATATCAGAATGTTCAGTATGGAGCTACCACGGCGTACGTGTGAGTTCATCCACCACGGTTTGCCAGAGTGTGCGTGGGATTAGTCAAGCCGGTGAGTTTCTTCGTATGATACCTACAAAAGATCCTGAGATTTGTGCATTGCTGGTCAGTATCAGGTGCGGTTAACATGTACGACGTCATGAGGATTCAATACTCTGAATAGGGTCCTTTGGGATGCGAGCTTTCCACCTTCCAAACCATATTAAAACGGCCTTCCCAGTCGTTTGTTCCGCACACAGCCCACCATGATCACGATGCATTATCTGAACGACTCTCGCTCTCAACGGCTTTTGTAGTTGTTGGTACGTTCAATCCGTTCATCGTCATCTTCATGTTTCAAAGCTGAATATCATCTGTAGGAAGAGCTCGAAGTCCCATACGAGATTCAGAAGTACCAGCGCAACCCCGACTTATCTTGCCCCGAGTATAGGGAGGTGTACCCTTTAGGGGTAGCACCCGCTATCCAGGACGGTGATACCACTCTCGGAGAGAGCGGTGCTATCGTTGGTACGTGTTCATGCCAGATTTCACACTGCCCCGAGGTCAGATTAATGCCATATTCATAGATTATATTCTGGAGAAGTACGACGCCTGTGCAAAATTCCAGCCACCGCAGACTGGGAAACTTGATGACCTTTACTGTAAGTCTGCTAAATGAGTCAACGTCGTGTTTATGTTTGACGCTTACATCGCGATACGGCCAGTCAAACACTGTGTCGAGGGAACTCTGATGCCTGTCCTGGTCAGCATGTTCGTCTACATGAATTTTTCGCAACGAGTGTCGTTTGTACTTCGTCCCATTGTGCGACTTGTATGCGGGATCCTCATGGAGAAGGTCACATATAGGCTTCACGACAATGCCAAGATGGTACATCTGACCTGATTATTCAGCATACATACTGATTAAGTTTGCCCCAGATCGAGGATCACCCAGCGAAAAACAGCAAGCAGTGGCTTGCGGGCGGTCCCGAACCCACAGCTGCTGATTTCATGATGACTCCTTCCCGTTGGAGTTCTGGACGACGACCGCGCCTGATATGCTGGGGCCAAACACCAAAGCCTACGCCAAACGGATGTTTGAGCGGTGAGCTGGAAACGGGAGTTAAACCTCCGAACCTATTTAACCTGTACCTTGCTTCACAGACCGGCGTACAAGAGAGTTCTCGAGAAAGGCGGGGAGTACCGTGACGTCTACGGCCCCCCGAAACTCTAGCTATTGTTGAGCAGAATGATAATGACGTACCGTGAAACTGTGCGTCCGCTATCATGCATGCAAGGATGTTAATGGATACAAATGAATTAGGAATGGAAATGAAACCGTGCTACAGGGGGTGATAAATACTTCTATGGTGACTATGGATACACTGGGGTGCCCGAAGGCGAGAGACAGAACAGAGACGGTTATGGATACATAAAAACGAGCAGCAATCGAGACTGAATAGCGAGTGTGGTAGATTAGAAAGAGTGAGGTCGTGTGAATGAATGGAATAATAAGAGGATGTAGGGTAGAGCGTTCAGAACAGAGAGACCGAGAAGACTATGGAAACAATAGGGATGATGCGCAATACAAAAATATGGGGTGACGGAAAGATTCTATGAAAAAGCACTTACTGATGAGTACAGGCATAGTTTTTGACCTAGGGCCTAGGAACTGTTCTCGCTCCTGTTTTGTCTCCGAATGCCAGTGGCTGCTCGGGATTCCCAATACGCTGCGCCTTCACCCTGGAGCCAGTTGCCACTGCCCGAGTCTCTTTCGAAGTCGCCGTCACGGTACCCGTACCGCACTTGGAGCAGCTTCAGGAGGGGGTTGCGGAGAGCAGGATCCATCCTGACGCTCTCTCCGGGGTGGTAGCTGCCAACTCCGTGCCTCGACAGGCTCTCTTCGAAGAGAGCTTCCTCGTAAGAGCACCCGCAGTTGAGGTAGCCCGGAGGGGCGTTACGGGGAGGCCACTGACGGCGCTCACGGCGTGAATCGTGCCAGGCACAAAGGGCGTTACCGGCGCGGTTGAGCGAGCAGAACAGCTTCACGCGCGCGTCGGTGCGTGCCTTCCAGTTCTCCTGGAATCCGTGAGAGGTCGACAAAGTGGGCGTTGGCATGGGCGATGGGAGTCCGCTGATGGCTAAAGTGGACGATCCGGTGTAGTTGACACGCGCTACCTCGTGCTCCAGCTCCCTGACCCGTTCCCTGGCCGATTTGTTGATCAGCTCCAACTCGCGAATTTTGTTGCGCAAGTGTTGGACCTCAGCCTCCGGATGGGAGCGAGAAGAGCGGCTGATGGGCACAGGAGACGTAGAGAGCACTGCGGTACCCTGAGGCTGTCTGCCTGAAGCGTAAAGGAGTGGCTGATCAGGGTAGCCCGCTGATGCGACGCCGGAAGGGAGTGTGTGGGGGCTCTCGGGTGAACTATCGACATAGCCTGAAGCGCCGTATGTGTACGAACCATACGAGGCTCCAGCCGTTACCGGTGTCGGGGGACTGCCAAGGTAAGCATTGAAGGCACCGGCCTCGGAAGCAGAGGCTGAGGGGTAGCCTTCGGGCATGGATGTCGGGGAAGGCGTCCAAGCCATTCCTGATGGGGAGGAGGAGTTGGAGGGAGGGGAATTACTATTAGATGAAGACATATGCAGATCGCCCATAGCCCCAGACAAGCTGGAGGATATAGCAGCCGGACGGCTCGTACCTCCACGTCTGTACTGATCAGGCTAAAAATTCCAGTCGCATCAGCAGCAGTAATGCGTGATAACATTGAAGGAACTTACCTGCATATAGGTATCGGTATAGGCAAAGGCTTGCTGTTGATCACCATTTCCACTTCGTCGTGTGGACCCAGTACTGGGTACACCACTGACGTATTGTCTTTGGTCGTCTTTTGGGTTTGAAGACGACCACGATCCGTATGAGTGCGACATTCTTCAAGTCTCTCGATGAACTGAACGTGGATGACGTTTGTATCGTTGAGAGAGATAGAGGAGGAAGACGTGAAGACCGATCGCCAGAGTTCGATGGTACAGAACTCGGGTGGACAAGTGACGTGAAAGTGAAAGAAGAAGTGGCGCGGTGAAAGATAGCAAGCTACCGACCCGTTGAAGCAGAGAACCTAACCGTGATGCTGGGGAAACGGAGGAGTGTTGTGTCCATCCCGAGTATATGTAGTGCGGACTCGGCATAATCGATGACCATGCTGTGCCCATAGCAAACGTAGATGCAACTGAAGGCGGCGAGGCCTGCTTACACCGTTGTCATGAGCGGAATGACTTGGTCGGGAGGTGGATGATCATAGGTCGTGAAGGACAAGGATCACGATTTGAACCGAAAATTGACAGGTCACGCAAACCGTACCGGCTGTTCAAGAGATGGATCAAAATCACGGACACCGTACAATCTAAGCGATACCTTACTCTACGACGGTGGTCGATAACCATCGCTACGGCTGCGCCACGAAAGATGTGCACTACCAAACTCGTTGTGAGCATGAACATATGGTGTTCCTCTGATGTAGGATGCGGCTAGGATGCGATTGTCGTGCTTCAGTGCGAGTGTATAGAAGTTGAGCGTATGCTCAATCCGATACACCACGAACAGAGCTCAAACCTCGAGAAAAGTGAGCTGAGGTTAGGACGAAGGGGAGAACCGGCGTCTTCAATACGCTGTCCACAACACAACGATCAACGGGACTTACGTAAACAACATATTTGATCTCGTCTTCATCCTTTGAAAGCGATCCTTCAGAGGATAGCGACAGTTCCTTGAGCAGTGAGGATCAGACTTTCTAGCTTTACGCTGGAAAGCATCTGTTACTCACCACGAGGTCATGATGGTAGCGACTTGAATATTTACTACATAATTTTCATCTTGCAAGAGCAGGCATAGCGAGAAAAGTCCTCGAATGACCGTATTACACCGTCCTACTCTTCCGGGTCTTCCCAAACCCGGGGGACAATCTCGCTTGAGATCGACGGTCCGTATGCGAACAACGATAAAGGCGAATGTGCCGACGGTCAGGCCCCGACACTTCGAACATAAACACGATAGTTTCAGAAGCACGGCCCTTCGGAGTACCCTACTGCAGGGTGTCTTGCTCGCGGTCGGGTATGAGGGGCAGCACGACAGCCGGAAGAGCTGCCTCAGTTGCAGGTCTAAGATGTTCCACAGCGTTAGACACATAGTATGTCATGATCGAGTCATTCACACACTCGCGCCTGTACGATAGAAACTAAATCAGCATGTTTGCACAGCGGAGGGTAATAGATCCGTGCATACTGTAAGGACTAAGCATGGTAGTTTAGCCACTTCAAATCTGTCGGGACACTATAGGAAGATGCCGTACGAAAGTGTACTTTGGACAACGGTTGTGATGGTTCCGACGGCAACAGTGCATCGCCACAATAAAGCTTGACGATCCCTTAGGATCCCTTCAGGCTCCAGGCTCCATGGTTTGCGAATATACTAAAAATGATGACACTGAATCAGAGTAGCGTGATAGATGGAGCCAAGAAAGACGTTGTCACCAGCCCTGCGAAGTGATCACCGGGAGTGATGGTGTCAATGAGAACTGAGTGCGCCTGAATGCCAATCATTGTTTTGCTTAAGATCAAAGCGCACGAGAGCGCGACGGAGAGCACACGAGACAGATTGACTGTGTCCAAATATTTTGTTGGTCGAAAGACAGGGACAGCAAGATTGACAAAAGCTGAGTACTGAGTGCAGACGCACCGCGTCTACCACCAACATCATCAGCTGTTCTAGTATAGCCCGTACAGCGCGCAATAATCTTGTAGATGCCGCGCGCTGGAACACGTTCAAGCAGTGTACACGACCACTCATTACACCAGCCATTGCCATGAACAACGGTGAGGAGGCCGTGTCACTTGACAGAGCGCGGGATCGTCGAGCCTGGCGTAAGGGACCAAGAACGACGCGGATGGACAGTCAGAGGGTAAGAACCAGTGACGAGACCATTTAGCCTCCATGGCTGACTATGAAGACGTCTCATGACCGTCGATAAAACCTTGTGTGTTACAAGGCTGACGATTACAGATATCTTTCAAGGTCAATGATCAGATATATGGTGAAGAACTAGAATAGTACTGAGTGCCATACTTGCATACATGAATTGCTCTAGAAGCGGAAGCCTGGAAACGGTAAGATGTCTCTTCGAACGTGTATGCATACACCACGCTGTTTGACAGTCTTGCCTTGTCGTGTTCGATGTACAGAATGCATGGAGGGTGCGTGTCAACCACGAGTCTAACCATCTGGGAAATACGTTCCCCAATCCAAGGGCTCGTTGAGTGTGAAAGAAAGTCTTTTGATTATCTGTATGATCTCATGCCCGAGGCTCTTCAGACTTCTTTACTAGCGTAGCGTTTGACATCCCTCCAAGGCTTTGCTTTGGGTAATTGATGACTGTAGCGACAGATTCAGCGAATGTCAAGTACGTACAACAGGCTGCGTACTTCAACGTGGATGGGATATCAATCTCGCCTGTTTTCATATCCACGTTCACATAGCGGGTCACTTCCACTGCTGGTCGACCGGGACATCTGGGACATGGCAGCGTCAACCGTGGGTAGCTAAAATTCATGAGAGATACCAACTTACAACCTGAATATCCTTGGTACAGGCCAGCAACGGGGCGTAGGAACACCGTCGGCGTCATACTCCTCCTTGCAGCTGTACTGGATGATTTCTGCCAGTCTACACTTGGGCTTCGCTGGGTCCATCGCAGTGACCGGAGCTTGAAACGTAGAAGAGAAAAATTGTAAGATTAACTAGCTTGCATCGGACAACTTGAGCGATGAGAGCACTCTGATTCAGTGACTGGCAGCAGACCAAGAGACGGTGAGACTCAGTTGTTTCAGCCACCACAGACACGTGGAATACGCGCCCATCGATCTCGTCCTCTTCATAAGGCGCGCACGTTTTTCTCAACTCCTGCGTTGGTTGCTCTTTACCATCTCATTCTCTCCATTTTCCTCCCCAAAACACATTCTTCATAATGGTTTACAAAGTTGCTGGTTCGTGCCTCTCTTTAATCTGACATTACAGCCTCTATCTGACTTCGACATAGATGTCTCTCTCGCCGCGTTCGGTCGCAAGGAGATTGAGATTGCCGAGGTGTGTAGACGTCTTGAGAAATCGTTCTGCGTCGTCATTGACTGACAGTCGTATCTTTAGCATGAAATGCCAGGACTCATGTACATGAGGCAAAAGGTTCAGTACTGCGTCTGCGGGCTTGTACTTTCAGGTTATTGATCCCGTACGATTTTTAGCACGGCGCTCAGCAACCCTTGAAGGGCGCTCGTATCGCTGGATGCCTGCACATGTAAGGTCAATGCCGATCTACTCAAAGTGTTAAAACCTGATGTACTGCATTGCACAATTAGGACCATTCAAACTGCTGTGCTCATCGAGACATTGACGGCTCTTGGTGCTGAGGTTACCTGGTCATCTTGCGTAAGTTCGCAGTCATTAATTGATCAGACCATGATCTGATAAGCATCATTATCGCAGAACATCTTCTCTACCCAAGACCACGCTGCCGCTGCGTAAGTCAAGAATTTTTTTCCAGTTGGGAGAAGTGTTTTGTTGACCATTACTCCGCAGTATCGCTGCCACCGGTGTGCCTGTCTTCGCCTGGAAAGGTGAGACCGAGGAGGAATACCAGTGGTGCATTGACCAGACTATCAATGGTTTCCCCGGTGGCAAGCCCTTGAACATGATCCTCGATGATGGAGGTGACTTGACTGGCTTGGTTCACGACAAGTACCCCCAGTATCTCAAGGGTAAGTCGCGAATTTGCCGAATCGAGTGATCACTTTCACAAGGTCATGTTTAGACATCCGCGGATTGTCTGAGGAGACCACCACTGGTGTTCACCACTTGTACAAGATGTTCCGTGACGGCAAGCTCAAGGTCCCCGCTATCAACGTCAACGACTCAGTCACCAAGTCCAAGTTCGATAACTACTACGGCTGCCGCGAGTCCCTCGTCGACGGTATCAAGCGTGCCACCGATGTCATGCTTGCTGGAAAGGTCGCTGTTGTCGCTGGTTTCGGTGATGTTGGCAAGGGTGTAAGTTGCATTATTCGTCTGTCAAGCCCGGTGCTAATATCCCTATCTTTCTACAGTGCGCTGAATCGCTTAAGTCGTACGGCGCACGTGTCATCGTGACCGAGATTGACCCCATCAACGCCCTCCAGGCTGCCATGGCTGGTTACGAAGTCACGACTATGGAGGATGCTGCTGCTCGCGCCAACGTCTTCGTCACTACTACCGGTAACAAGGATATCATCACCGCCAAGCACTTTGAGGTCATGCAGGAGGATGCCATCGTGTCCAAGTAGGTACTCATCTCTAAGTGCTATGTGTATCATGCTAACGGGTACTCTAGCATTGGCCACTTCGACGTTGAGATCGACGTTGCCTGGTTGAAGGCTAACGCCAAGCAGGTCGTCAACGTGAAGCCTCAAGTTGATCGCTTCACCATGGCCAGCGGTCGTCACATCATTCTTTTGGCGGAAGGTCGTCTTGTCAACTTGGGGTAAGTTATATGTTTATTATGCGCAGGACAACATACTAATTGTGAGCCCTTAGTTGTGCTACTGGCCACCCCTCGTTCGTTATGTCTTGCTCCTTCACCAACCAGGTCCTTGCCCAGATTGCCCTCTGGACCAACCCGACCGCCTTCCCCCTCGGTGTCCACATGCTTCCCAAGGAGCTCGACGAGGAGGTCGCTCGTGCTCACCTTGCCCAGCTCAACGTCAAGCTCACGACCCTCTCTCCTGATCAATCCTCATACCTCGACATCCCCGTCAGCGGTCCCTACAAGCCCAACCACTACCGCTACTAAGCGTTGCATATCTATCGCGCGGTGCGAAGTGTGGTGTGTTGCGTGCATGGTCGGCCTCAACGAGCCTTCGACAGACGTATTTACGCGGGATCTTAACATCCGCAATATGAGAAGGACACGAGACTCAACGTCTCATCATTGATTGGCCGGTCCTGGGGATGCGGTAGGTGGTTGGTGTGTGGGGTTGTCGAGTGCTTGGGCCTCAACTGCTCATCATGGTCGATACGATATATTAAAGTTACGACTCGCGAATTCATGATATTCTCGTCCTTGCTATAGCAAGTTGCCCGTGTACTTTATTGTTGCTCGGACACTACTGGTCAGACTGACTTTGAGCTAGCATAATCTTACCTCGTAGTATTTCTCCGAAGCTTTTTGAAGTCTTGCATTACGAAAAAAAGAGCGATGCAGCAGGGGCGATGGCCGGAGCTTTCCACGTGAGAATTAGTCACGTGAGAAACCGCTGAGGAGAAACTGTGGACGTCTCGACCTGCGTAACCTGTTCCCGACGTCCTCGACGCCATCATCCCCGACAGTGGAATCTCCCGCTTGCGCCCTCTAGCTGGTCGCCATCTCGCCTCTCACGCCAACGCATTCTCTACGTGTACTAGGTTTGGCTCTGAATCATCTCGTGCTCTCCTGAACACAGTCGTCTTCTGGAATATCATCCGAATCGATTAGCGCATACTGTCCGCGTCTTACCAACCATCCTCTTCTTGCCACATTTCTGTCGGCTCGTGCATACACGGAGTAGGATTTTCTGCCCATGGTGTCACCTTCACCAGCCATATCTCAGAAACAGCCGGTGCTATCGTACGCGGATAGAGCGAAGAAGGCCCGCAATCTCAATGCTCAATCCTCGCCTACTCCCCGTGCTCCCCCAACAACGTCTATACCTCCTCCGGTAACTACAGTGTCCATCACTCCATCTGCAGTAGCTGCTCCCAAACCTGTGTCCGAGACAGAAAGTACCAAAGCCTTGTCCCGCGGACTCGCAAACAACCACTCGCCTCTGCAACCGTTACCTTCTTCCAATGGTGACACTCTTGTAAAAGAGTCCTCAGGTGACGTGAACCCCCAACATGTTGCTTCTTCTTCCGGCGTGGCTTCGTCTGAACCTTCCCAAAAACCTACTGCGGCTCCTGCGACGAACTTTTGGAGTATCCGGAAGGAACAAATGGCTCAAGCTCGCGCCACAACCCAGCCTCAGACGGCATTGGGCCCTCAAAACGCGCATTCTCACGGTGCACAGGATGTCAATAGTTCACAGGCATCCTCATCCGCGCCCAATGGGCTGTCCGCAGCTTCACCCTCACATCGGCCGAATGTCAACGGGAACGGTGCCAATATTCAAACAGCGAAAAACGTATCTCCCCAAGTCCTACCAGGAGTGCTGCCA
This sequence comes from Antrodiella citrinella, assembly GCA_004802725.1. NCBI lineage: Eukaryota > Fungi > Basidiomycota > Agaricomycetes > Polyporales > Steccherinaceae > Antrodiella > Antrodiella citrinella. The sequence continues at coordinate 5,204 of SGPM01000133.1, read as the reverse complement.
CCTTCTGTCGACGATGCTACCTCTTGGCCGACCGTTGGCATGTCAGTCTCGCCCGTACCACCACCGCTGTCATTAAGCGATGATGTTGCGGATTCTACAAAAGAGGAGGGGAAGAAGGGGAAGGAGGAAGATAAGAATGAGTCAATTATCATCCCGAAGAAGAGTACGTGGCGAATTCTGCCTCCTTCGTTCCCTCATTCGGGTACACATACTTCATCGCGAATTTTTGCGTTTAATATGTGTAGTCTGCCATGATCCTGATTATCTTACACTTGCGTATCTTTCAGGTGAAAAGCCGAAATGGGTTCCAATTCCACCGGAGGAGCTACAAGCCGCCGCTGACGAGCACCGGCAGCACTCTTCGCAACGTTCAGCCGGACATTCTCGCTCTCGCTCTTCTCAGCAACATACAGCCAAGCCCTCGCAGGGATCAAAGCCGGCGTCAGGTTCTGGATCAAATGCGGGTTCTACTTCTGGTCAAGCCTCCCAAGGCCAAAGTCGAACCCACTCATCCTCTGACATGCGTGTCCAGCAACCGCATTCTGGCTCTGCATCCCATTCCCAGGTTCATAGTAGAGTTGGTAGCACGCATTCTAGTCCCCGACTCCAGTCATCTTCGCGTGGAGGCCGGCGATTGCCTGAAGATGGAAGCACCACAAGACCCGGCGGCGATGTATCACGGAATAGGAGCGTCCGATCTTCCAGAGTCCCTTCACCCCAAACAGTGGTGCGATCTCTTCAGCCAGCTGAAGCTCTTATGGTTTCGGGAACACCCTTCGATATGTCGAACGTCGGACAGCAGTTATCAGGTGTCATGGACCATCTGCGACCGTACCCCGATCCAGAGCATACTCTTGGTGAACCGTACTACTTGCGTATACCACAACCTCTCAGCGCCAGCAACTCGCAGCCACATTCGTATCACTCTACGCATGCATCGAATTCACCTAGTGCAAGTTCTTACGGACTGCCTCCCGTCGCACCCTCACACAATCCGTACTCGCAACCGCCAAATATGCCTGGCTACGCTGGAACTCCGCCTTATGCTATGTATCATCCCAACGCATTCAATCACTATCAGCCACAACCATACATGCCTTGGGCAGGGATGCCTCAAGGACAGCCCTCAAACATCTACCCGGTCCCTCCGCAGTACCATCACTCTCGTTCACCTAGCAATCAATCAGGCTATTCCCCTGCTTCGATGCCTGGTGCAAGTACATCTAGGGATGTTCAACAAGCTGATGGTATGCCGCCTCCAACGATGATGTCTCGCCCACCTCCTCCTGGTCAGTCAGAGGCTGTAGCAGGATATCGTGAGGTTGGCTTTTTCTCGCCGTCTCCTACTACTCACGCTGTTGCTACTCAAGGATCAGAACCAGACGCGGCGCGTCTCGGGGACGGACAGGCTAGAGAGCTCAGCTTTGGTACCATCAAACGCACCGTAGCCAACAAAACGCCTAGTCCTCCGATTCAGGAGGCGGATGTTCCTGAAGCGAAAATTGCAGAACAAGAAGAAGAAGGCGGAGAAAAGTCCTTCCCCGTGTTTTCTATCGGTCTCAATGCAGGAGAGAATGGCCCACCTCGAGCACGTTCCAAGACACATCCCAAGGTTGTCGGAACTAGCCATGAACGGGGGAATACCGCGCCCGCCAGGTTGGAGGGATCGTCACAGCAGGGTGAAACGTCAATGGATAGCACGGGTGGGGTGACAGAAGACCCTGTAGGGACTGTCAAGGTTATTGACCTAACTGATTCTGTGAAACCAACCTGGGAGTTCGGCACAACTCAACATGATGGTGCCGAGGATACGAGATCTACTGACCAAGGGGCATTCGAAACACCTACTCAGCCCAACGGTGCAGGCCCAGTCCAACCACCGCCTGAACCTCAGTCGACGGCGTCGTTAATCGACGTGGCCGCACCACTACCGTCAATATCCCGACCACCGCAATACATACCTCGTATGCAAGTACCACCAATCTCCGTTGGTATGCCTAACGGCGTGCCACCATTTCCCTCGCATTCACCATCTGCTTTACATCCTCAATCGAGTGCTTCGATGGTATCGCCGTCGGGTGAGTATCGGATGACTGCCGACGAATGGGAAGTGAAGAACTACGGATACGGATTCGGACGGGTCCACAATGGCGCAGGTTTGGCACCGCCTGGTGGGCGGGACCGAGAATACTCCCCGAGAGATTACAGCGCTGGCAAGCCGAGGAGAGGGTCGTATGGCGGTTACGGCTACGATCGAGGATCTAGTCATGAACGAGGTGGATTCGCTGGTCGTCGTGGGCGCGGTGTGAGCGGCGGATTTGCAGGTAGAGGATATAGTGGACGGAACATGGCTAGGGGCGGGTATCCGCAGGGCCAGTCACCACGACCACCATTCACCATTTCACAGCAACCTATGGCTCCCCCTGCTGATCCAGGGTATTATGCGGCACCACCACCGCAGGGGACGACATACTTCCATCCTCTGGGATACGACTATGCGGCGTATCCATATGTGCCTATACCGCCCACACCTGTGACTGCGCTGACACCGACGTCCGCACAGGCTGCTCCACCTCTTCCAATGCCTCAGTCCGTACTTTCGTTCCCTTTGGATCCGACAAGGTATTACCTCCTGGGTCAGCTAGAGTACTATCTCAGCGCGCAAAATCTCGCACAAGACTTTTATCTCAAAACACAGGTAGGTCACGCATACATTGACAGTTTTCATATCTAATGCTCGTTATACAGATGGATTCTCGAGGATGGATTTCCATACCCCTCATTGCGTCGTTCAACCGAGTCAAACAATTGACGGTTGATCTGCAACTTGTCCGGGACGTCCTCATGCTCTCCTCTCTGGTTGAAGTGAGAGGTGACTTTGTGCGAATGCGGGCTTGGCAACAATACGTCCTGCCAGCTGCACCGCCGAGCACGGTGGAAGTGACGTCGTCGGAGTCGACGTCAGATGAGTATACATATCAGTCGTATGCGCATCCGGAGTTTGAGGAGACGGGCAGCGGTACGAGTACCAGTCACGATGAAGACGACGATGACGACGAAGACGAGCTGTCGGAGGAGGAGGTCGAGTTCGTTATGGGGAAGGATCAGGGGTCGTGGACCCCAGAACGCAAGGTTCCTGTCACGGCGACAGCGACTTAGGTTCCTCCTCACCCTGTAGCTCTTGGTAATGCTTGCCTCATTCTCCCTTGCTGTGGTCCATCGGACAATGTACGTATCCCTCAAGATTCAGATTACTTCTTCCTTCCACGGCCTGTTCTCCTTTGCTTCAATGTGCGTTTCGCGCATTCACGACGAACAACTCATTCTTGAAACTTTCTTGGCTTTTCTCTCGGCTTGCTCTTCCTTCTCCGTTCCAAGCATGCCTCTTTGCCTGTGTTACCATTTACTCATTCTCTAATGCCTTCCTCTCGCCATCGACATCTCGAACATACCGAATCACGCTCACACTGGTCATTGTCACAAACTCTGTCTTCCTCGCTCCCTCTGTCTCTCGCCTGCCACACATATCGCATCTTCTGTCTTCCTACTTCTCCTTTCCTCTGTTCTCTCCTCCTCCACGTGTGTTGCTGCTGCCTACTCTCCATCTCCACCTCTGTCAAGCCTCTAGTGTCTGCCTGTGTATCCCTTCGTCTTATTCTGTGTTTTTTCTTGCCACCCATGCCATACATACGTGCATATTGTCACAACACGACCTGTTATTCCTGTGTTTTCTCTTCTGAAGTCGTTGTCGTTGTCGGGGTTTTCGAGTCTTTTTGTGAATGACTATCATCGCATATTACTTGTGACGGTTTCTGTGCTCTATCAATGAGCTCGAGGACGTCCTTGCCTTCCTTGCTTTTCGGATCTCAAAGGTGACGCAAGATTGGTGCGTTCTTTCATTGTCTCGTGGGCGCCGGCGTGTACGCGAGATCTCGAGGAGGGGTACGGGGTCTCTTTGAGTGCCCGGTCGTAGCGTCCCCTCTCGCGGATGTATTTCGCGTAGTATGTCCATTTGGAAAAGTCACGGTGCACGCCACGAACTTCATCAGCTAAACCCTGCTAAACCTGGTGTAGTAACTGGGATGGTGAGTAACCAAACCTCCTACTAGTAGTGAGTACAACTCGATGCGCTCATCTGGGTCAAGCAGCGGAAGCTGTTGCGGCTCTTTTGAACGGTGGACACACACTGGCACATACACTTCGTCGTAATCTGGCACGGTGAAGATTCACGTGTACAAAAAGTCTGTTATGACACCCGAGCCAGGGCCTCACGAACCCATGTGTTGTTCCTCTTCCAGCCTTCCGCGAGCTGTGGTGGAGCGAAGATCGCAATATTATTTAATAGGTGAGATTGTATTTTCTCGTGGGCAGGGCCGGTCTGAATCCGCAGGGTTCCTGGTTGGCTTTTCGGAGGGTGAGACGGTGAGAGACGTGGTGAGACTTGCCACTCTTTACTCTGCTTCCACCCATGTTCATGATCACCGTTTGCTTTGAATGCTTCCGATCGTGGACGCACACAGAGGACCGCAATATTAATCTCGTGGTCGTTTGTCGTGCGGTGTGGTGTTTGTTTGTTTGTTTGTTCATTAGTTTTCCCTTCCGCCGGTGAGCCAAATACCAATACCAATATTATAATAATAGTCGTCTCGTTGCTGTGGTCGTTGATGCATTGATGGTGGCTCCGGAGAAACCTCTCTGCGCTGAGCGGCTCAAGCTCAAGTACTAGTAGAGCGTGTCTTTGGACGAGACGCGTGCTAGTGCTAGTCCTTCGCCTCGCCGTCCCAGACCGTCGACCTCCTCCCCGATCCGCGATTCATTAAACTCAGTATACGCGCACGGCATCACAAAGTCAAATTCCACCTCTTGCCGCGATGATTGCAGATTACCAGAGATCACCGGTACCGATCACCCTTGGGGGTCTCCCCCCCACGCCTATTTACAGCCTGCGTGCTTCTACTTGGAAGAACATCGCGTTCTGTTCTTGCCTCCCTCTCTTTCAAGCCTCCCCCGCCGCGTTGCGCGCCCACAACTGACGATTGACTCCGTAACGTAAGTGCTTCTCACATCTCCCCCCCCCCTCCTTGCTTCCTTCCATTAATATTGTCATCTCCCGCCAGAATCTGCATACGATGCCTATGCCGCTCTCGCAGCGCGCGCACCGCCGGCGCACCGTCTCGCTCATCCGCTCGACGCAAACCGCAGCC
>SGPM01000132.1:35892-67923 GCA_004802725.1 Antrodiella citrinella | reverse complement strand
GACCCGAAGTGCATACCAAGATGTTATAAACAGCATGCAACTGCGCCGAAATATGAATACATGATAGCACGAGGTTGGAATCTTACGGCGACTTGTAACCCCATCAAAATCATCACAGGCGTCTTATGATCGGCCGGAATCTTGCGTGGCTTCATAATTCCTGGGAGGTTTTTGCGATGGAGTCAGTTCACCACATCGCCATAACGAAATCCCTGTACGTCTATTATATGCTATCAAATTATCTTCACAGTGGAATGTTATCCTTCTTACTCACTTTATATGCTCTATCTACAGAATATTTTCAACGTGGCCCGGCTCACAAGGCTGGTGGCCTTCTTACCAGGTGCCATCATGCAAGACGCGTCTGAGCCTGTGGACGCGACTCCTACACCTCTACGCGTCGCTGAACTGGTTGCGGACCCGTCCTTCGATCCATATCATCTTGAGCTTTCTGTGCGGACGCGTCTTAACGACCCGACGATGTTCGTTCCGCGGCTACCACTCGAGCTCGTCGATGCCATTGCCAACGAGGTTGACTATGACTACTGCCGAGAATGGCGGACCCTGGGGGCGATGTCGATTGTATGTCGTGCGTGGGTGGACATTGGTCGGAAGAGGGTGTGGAAAACGCTCGACATAATCACACTTCCACAGCTGCTACACGTCATTTCCTTTTTGCAAGAGAGCGAACAGGATGGAGCCCTGGTCACAGGAGTTGGGAGCCTTGTGAAGACAGTGTCTATATGTCTCGAACTATCCAAACATGAGGATGAGGATGAGGTTCGGGTTCCGCTGACTACCATCATTGCACTGCTAGACTCTCTTCCGACCTTGGAAGAGCTCGAGCTTTGCCTTCCATCCCATCTTCAATTATGTTGGCCTCGCTGCCATGTCCAGATACCTTCGCTGAAGAAACTACACATCAATCGGTTTCAACATCATGATGTTCAGGACGCGATAGCTGACTTGGTCGCTTTTCTCAACATTTTTCAAGAGATCAACACCGTTACGGTCAACGGTGATAACAACGAATGGCCCACGTGCAACTTTATTGCAGTTAGGTCGAGAGGTGATGTACGGAGACAGCTGGACGCATTGAAGGAAAGAGGTGTGGTACGGACGATGATACACAGTCTCGTGGTGACAAATCCGACCATGGTGGAAGTCTTGGAGGTCATGAGACGCAGTCTTCATATGTGCCGGCTCAGGAGCGTGAATTGTTCACCAGATGATCCTGAGGAGTTCTCAGCACTGTGCGACTTCATTCATGTGCTGGGAGATGGTCTGTTGGACTTGACATTGTTCGTATTGACTTCGAACAACAGTGAGTGGCACAGTAATATATACCAACCACCACTTATGTCTTTTGAACAGACCTTGCGTTTCAAGCGTGGCGGAGAAGCGCGGCGAAGGTGTCTGCATGCACGTCACTCCGCTCACTCGCGTTCTCTGTGTGGGTGCTGGGCTGCCAGGACGACGACCTCGATCTCCCGTCCGAATGGCCCCAAGTTGTATCGGTCCTATCCAACGTATCTTCCCCTCGACTTACCTCCATCCGGCTCAACCTGATCGGAGATCCTGCGTCATTCATCGACCAATTCAACGCGTCAGAGCGGACGACATCGTTGGCGAGCCTTCTGAACGGTATGCCTGGGCTCGGGTCGGTGCTCTTGTGCTTGGACATGTGTTACAGCTCCCGATCGCCGGAAGAATCCTCCCGTTTAACCGCGGTCGAGGCATCGAGACTGACCTCACAGTCTGTAGAGGATGTGTTTCGGGAGTTAGTCCCAAGGATCACGAAAAACGGGTTGCTGAGAGTGGAGGATAGGCTTGCACCTGATGGGTTCCGCGTGTTGGGCAATGGAACATGAACGTAAGGTATGTATCATAGCTATTCTAACCCATTTGAGTGCTTAGTAGACGATGGCTTTCGGACAGCAGAATTAGCAAACACTGTTCACTGTATCAAATCTTGTCTCGTGACTACACTTCTTGCCGACTCCCGTTGTGCCGCAGTCACTTTGCCGTCTCACGGATATCTACCGGAACACCCAGGTGCACACAGTGGACGGAGAGTTACGACTGTGTATAACTTCCAACTCCTCTTGTTCAACCTTGTCCGTCAATTGCAGCTCCAGCTCAGTCGCATTCGGAAGTATGTCCATGTTGAAAGACCTCGTATTCAATGACTCGCAGATCATCTTGATGAACATGATTGTCACTAGAAAAAAGTACAGGCCTTCTTTGCAGACCGGTGCGATGTCTACGTCGTCGCAAATGACAGAGACACTTTGCAGAGTTTGGGCGAAGTTTCGTAGTAACACAGCTGGGTCGCAATACACGCGACCGTCTCCGTTCTCGTCATGGAGTTCCTCGTCCTCCCAAACCCGTTCATCGCCCAGAGTTACCGTAGCGGATACGATGGGTGCGTGCATTGACATGACCATCGCCTTCGTCTTTCTACCGATATCTGTCATCTCTAACTCCCTAAGCTTCTTGAGAGTCAGAATGGCGTCGACAAGAAAATGGATATGTTGCCAATAGGGGTTCCGCATAGTAGCCAAGTTTCAGAACCTAAAGAGCTTGATGACGGTAGCGAGACCTCGATACAAGGGATCGTGATCAAGCAGTATGTTTTCGTATTTACTGCAAGGGGCCAGCGTGATGTGGATGCGACGTACATATCCAGGCCGTCTTCGATCTGCGCAAAGTTGCAAAATAAGATAACGTCGTTCAGATCTCCGAGTCGAGTGAGGTCCACGAGCTGAGGGAGGGGGTGAGTAATGGCGCTGGCATTGGACAGTGTGTGACAGGTGAGTATGTACGCAAGGAGGGTCCCTTTGTCGAGATAGTCTGATAGTCCGACCAGAATATCCCATGGCCAATGTAGTACGGTGCGTGGTTGGCGACTCGGAAGTTCAAGTTAGACCGTCGTAGAAAACGCGTCCGTCCTCTGTGAAAAATTGAGTTGCGGTATAACTTTAAGACTTGATCAAAAGCTCACCTGAGGAATGAGTTTGTATCCTGTACGCTATGTGAAGCCTCACCGAAGCCTCACGTCAAGCTCAAAAATGCTGCCAGTGGCTGTGCCTGTTTGCACATGTACCACAACGCTAAGCGCCAAGCAGTAACAATTCTTGACTGTCCCGCCACTCTCTTGGACACGTATCCTGGTCTGCCTTGACCGGAGACTACTTGTAAAATATACCCGACTCTCGTTTGTTCACACTCTGGAAATTGTGCTGTGTATCTCAACTCAAAGCCGGATGGAGCATGCCGTGTCGGAGGTTCAACAATGTCCTATAAGGCTCATTGTGCGATTTGTGTCCCGGACCATTCCAGCCTTTGTTCAAGCTAGCAGCAGGCATGGACTGAGAGCGTTGTGAATGGTTGAATGCTTACTGAAAGCCCATTCATGAGAATGTGGCCACTTGGCGTGGTTTTTAATGGCTCTGTGGTGCGTAGCCAAATTCCAGATTAACTCAACTCGTCTGTGACGCAGGGACTTCCTACACCATGATTTCTCCGCCAATACCTATCGAGCTTGTCGCTGCCATCTCAAATGATGTGGATCAGAAGACTCTCAAGGTGATGGTGTTCGTATGTCGAGCATGGGTCGGTCTGGCGAGGAAGAAGCTATGGAACACGGTCACGCTGTCGCATGGGGGGATACCTGCCTTCACACAAATCTTACGAGACTCTCAAGATCACGACACAGGCGGTATTGGACAGTGCGTGAAGGGTTTACACCTGACCACCGATCACGAAATGAGGCGGAAACTCCCTCTTCGTGTGCTAGAGACGTTGCTCTGCCTGTTGCCATATTTGACCGATCTCACATTGGACGGGTTCCCCTTCAAGGCTGAAACACGTTCATGTTGGCCAGTCCTACCGCCCTTGGATACGAATGCAATAAAGAAGGCGGCCTCCATACGCATCCGGTACGACACAATCGATCTGGTCACTCTGGTCGCGTTCATCAATAATTTCGCTGAGATAATATGCCTATCTTTCGAGGAGTGCGATATCAAGGGGAACAAGGTCGACTTCAACTCGTTGGTGTGGGTAAAAATACTCTCCGTGGAGGTGGTAAACCCGCCGAATGATTCTGGCAAAGTTCTTGCGAAGCTTCTTATGTGTAGTGCCCACGTCGACAAGCTACAGGAGATATTTTATGATTGCGAAACATTGGCAGAGTTTGTTCTGGTATGCGACTTGGTCCACGCAGCGGGGAAGAGTATGTTGAAAATCACTTGCGATATTCCTTTCGTTCCTGCAGGTGAGTCAATAATGCAGCTCATGTTTCATTTGCGGCGTTGAAGATCACTCACGCGCCTCTGACAGATGATGAGTCATTGAGTGTCTGGCAAAGAAGCATCACAAAACTCTCTGCCTGTACATCCGTTCATTCGGTGTGGCTGCGTTGCCTATTCGGCCACAACTACGTGGACTCGCATATTGTGACGACTACCTGGTCCCTAGCTACAGCGTTCCTCATGCATGTCCCGCCGCTTCACCTTCAAGAAATTGAGCTGTGGTTAGACTCCGTGGAAGACGACAACGTGTTCGAGGGGGAGTTCCTCGCTGCAGAGAAGCGGACGAACATGGAAGCTGTACTGGTGAAGATACCTAATTTGAAGGTTGTCAATGTGGTCACAGAGGATACTGCTTATTGGGCGACGATGAAGGTCATGGTTTGTAAGACGTGGCCGAAGATTGCGCAGAGGGTACAATGGTACATCTCATCGAAACATTCAAGCGTACAGTAGCGGGGAGTGAGTATCAATCCTATCCATTTTTGTTTATAGACTCATGAATTCTAGGTTCTACAGGTCTACACATATAAATCCTGATACAGGAATTCGAGTCGTCCTCAAGCTCTTATTGATGTTATCATTGACATGTCATGTTTCTATCAATGTACATGGTGGTTCTGTTTATGCCCAGCATGAGCGAACTCATCGAGACATTCATAGTAGCCTGAATTGTCGTTGTGCGCACCATCGTGAGCGGTCGTCCACTCCTTGATCACCCAAGCCCGGCAAGTTCAAATTCTGATGGTTGCACTAGCATTGATCCGCCGCAGACTGTAAGCCAGTCGCATAAAGACATGCCTCCGGATCGTATGCACGAGTTCAACGCAATACAGCCTGGGTGCATCTTCTTCCTGGTATGTATCGACATTCTAACTAGGTGTCATATGTGGCCGCGTATGTCAGCCGCAATGTGTTTATGGTCCAAACTATGCTCCCGAGCTAGCTGGCTGCATCTGCGGACCTGAGTTTTCCAGCTCTAGAATGGAGCTGCTCGCAACGGTCGCTAGGTAGGCATTATGTTTCACCTACGGTATGTTTCATCCTCCATCTCGCTTTCATACAGGCCACCACTTGTTCGACCATGTTTCAGTTCCCTACGACAGCTTCTCTCCATTCTGAGCGGATGCGATCGTATACGCTGAGCGGCCGCTTGTTTGTCAAGCTCAGCCCAAGATAGGCCGCATCTCCGAGTTCCCCGACATCTTGGATGGTCTTGTGAGGTAAGTAGCCTGTTTCAATTTCCATCTTCAACTTACTCATCTTCGTCCAAGGTCAGAACTTTGTTTCATTGCACTGAAGTGCTCATACACGACCATACATATTCGTACACATTTCTATGGATGACTATACGTGCAATCGCTATAAAAGCTCGTTCGTGGCCACTGGCCGACATCCAATTACCACAGTCTCACATACAGAACATCAATCTCGACCTAATAGGCATCCCAAGGCATCTTGTTCACACACCCATCCACAGTTTCGACATGCTGTCATCCTACATCATCTGTGCCCTTGCCCTCATGCAGGCCGCTGTCATCTCGCCCTCTCACCAAACGTCTCTGGACTCTATGGAGATTGAAATCCAACCTCGTCAAGATCCCAGCTACTCTGGACTAGTCGGCTCGTGAGTACTTTTCAATATCAACATATGCGTCTTTCGACTGACGCGTTCACGTTTTTAGCGGCCATATCACCAGCGATTGTGAACACACTCATTCCTGTTCGCCTGAAATCGGAAGCGGTCAAGGTTATGGCCACTCTGGACAAGCCAGCTCGTGAGTACTTCAAGTTTTCAATATTATAATATATGTCTCGCGACTGACGTGTTCATGTTTTAGTGGTCATCTCACCAGCGACTGCAAAAAAAGTCATTCCTGCTAGCCTTAACTCGGAAGCGGTCATGGTCATGGCCACTGATAATGTATGCCGACGGGCCACTGTCTTCTCCCACGAATCTCCAGCTTGCGTAAATATTGGGCCTACACTGGCACACCCGCACGAATTGGGGGAAAACGATTGATCATAATGTGCCTTGTTCCTATGGTAGAGATAATCTAATACTTTATACGATCACTCACGTCGCTCGCCTGCATGAACGGGATGTAGACATTTCGAGCTCGGCGATTGTTCTCACTTGACTATACTTACATCGTATCTGCGGCATAGATGTAAGTAACGGTAGACTGGCTCAGTTGACGAGAGCTCATTGCGCAATTTGCTAAACTGTTTACAGTGACAACCTGGGAGGCGTGAGCGTGAGTCGTACTACAAGCAAACTTGTAGCAAATTATGGAAAGAAGAGCTTGTCTTGTCTGCCTTTGTCGAAGTTTCGAGACTGACCTGGGCCTGTTGCCAGGAGAATCAAATGGCGCCCGGGCCGGCATTTCGCACAGTGTCGACTCGATTCTCCAACTCGTTGTGTTCCTCATTACTGCAGTACCCTCATTCGTACAAGTCATCTACATGCTCAAACCAAAGTTTCGAACCGGGAACAGGACCATCCACGTCGATCACACCAGCATGACTACGGGCATGACATATTAATATCAGGCTCAGGCTGCAGCTGTCTGTTGTACGTGTGTCTCGATTCTTTCTTTCAAGTTGACTGACAAGGATCGTATTGTGTAGGTTGTGCTTCTCCAAGTTCTTATCAGTTGCTTTATCTGCACACAAAGCATGCGCTTCAAGCATGTACTGAATGATCGATTAATCGCTAAAGCCCATTGCTGGCGTCCCCTCTTGAATAGATTGCCGTAGCTTATCGTCCCATTCCACCTTCAACTCCACCCAGCTTGAAGCTCTTCAGCGACGCATAGGAGCACTTACAATACACCCTCTCCGCCTTTACCTCGTGGCCTTGCCAGTGTCTCTGTGATGCTTGACCTGGAGCTTTTCCAGAGCACGCGTCGATACTCGGCTGCAGAAGGCGCGGAAGTATGGCGATCGTGTTGAGCTGGAGTTCGAGCAGATACCTGCATTGATCCAAATCTTGCAAGACTCTCGTGACAGCGACGGGGATGGTGGCATTGGGAAATCCGTGAAGCAGTTGGAGCTTACAGGGAAAGCAGAAACGAGATCTTGGGAGCAGGAGAAGTTCCCGCTATCCATCCCTGGAGACATTACGTTGTTTCCCGCTTTGAAGGATCTCGTGCTGCAAGGCTTCCCGTTCGAGACCGGCTCTGAATTACGCTAGGAGGCCACTCCATTCGCGGACATCATCGCGTCGCCAGCAAATCCGAAATTCCCATATCGTTTCTTAACGGCATTTGACGTAGATGTCGGATACGCCTACGTCGATCTTCAACATTTGGTTGCGTTTATGGATATTTCTGCCGACATACATACGCTGGTCCTAGACGGGACCGTCCGAGCCACTTCAGATTGGACCGAGATTGGATTGGTATTGCGAACGAAGCTGCTCTCTATTTTATCTTATGAAGACTACAAGGACATCATCAACCTTCTGAGTCGTGATCCACACATCCACAAGCTGCAAGACGTTCGCTACGAATGGGAGACACTGTTCGTCGCGGTGTGCGACCTGCTACATGCAACTGGGAACAGCATTCAGTCCATCGCTTGTGATATTCCTGAGGTCGGGGATGGTAAGTCAAGCACGCGATTCACTCTCTTCGTTTACTTACGCACCACAGATATCCTAGATGCTAAGTCCATCGGTATCTGGGAAGAGAGCCTCGAAAAGCTCTCAGCGTGCACATCTGTTCATTCGGTCGCGCTATGTCCCGCATGGCCTTGGGACTTGGCAGAGGTTTTGGCACCTTGGTCCTTGACCGCAGCTTTTTTGATGCGTATCCTATCGCTTCACCTGGAGCAGATTGTGATTGCGCTGTACGACATCGATGTTTTCCAGCGAGAGTTCCATGCCGTCGAGGAGAGGTTGCATCCCGGGGATTATCCTGCACAAGATGCCAAAGCTGAAGGATGTGTCAATGGAGATCCGTGATCATACGGCAAGGATGGAGAACCTGGGTCCTGTTGAGTATCTACTTTACAAGGCGTGGCAGAACTCACGCGATGCCAGTGTCATTCCCCCCTGCTACCCTGTTACCAAGGTAAGTACTATATAGTGGTCTCTTTTCGGATGTATGTTCACGATGAAAGCTCCGAACAACGTACCTGCGTCTGCTTGAACGTACCTTGCATATGATATTTCTTTCCATGGTGGTCCCTGCTGCGCGTACTAGACTTACACCACACCATAATTCCTGTTACCGACACGTAGCGTCAAATTGCACTTATACATCTTGTATACATCACAGTACTAGTTCAGCTGCTATTCATTTGTGCGTCGCACGGTGCGCCTTGTCTCGTTTCAGACCTAGAATGCTCGTCTCTCAATCGCTGATTCGAGCACGCGACTGAGATGCAAAAACGCTATGAAATAGAATCAGACTAAGGAGAATCACAAGCTGCACTGTATGCACGCATCGTCCAACCCCGAACCCAAACAGGTGTAGATCGGATTCGAAAAAAGCGTCTCGCTCTAGTAAATTACGCGATGCAAAAAAGTGCGCAAGGGAATGAAAGATAAAAGAGAATGAGGGGTTTATCCACCATGTGTGTGTATGCGTGTGCGGCGGAGGGGTAAGTACGAGAAGTGAGGTGTTAGTGCGTAGTGTGTGTTTGCTACTGATGGGATGGGGGGTGATAACATATTCACGGGAATGAAGCAAGCAGCGAGGTATAGCAGGGGGTAACAAATGTTTCCGGGATCTCAGTGTCATAGGACGACCATCCACCCTGATACTGCAGCGATTGCAAGTGAGAAAACGGCGCCAAGTGCTATTGGTCGAGCATTGGTGAGGGCAGATGAACCGCTTGGAACTACACGACGGATAAAAAGCACACATCATCAGTTCACGGTCACGCACACGGCGGAACGTTTACTTACCGGAACCGGAACCACTTCCATTTCCACTTGCACCGCCGGTAGGAATGGGGAGACCAGTGGCAGTGATTGTAGCCGAGCCCTGAGTTCCTCCACCTGATGGAGCGGCTGTTGGTGTACAACGATTGTTGATCAGTCTTTAGTTCAAAAATAAATCTGTACAAGTGTGCCGTACCTGAGCCACCACCTGCTGCGTTCGAGAGTTGAGCAAAACCGATGGATGGAGGGTTGGAACGGAAGACTGAGTAGACATTTTTCTGCAAAAGTATGGTGAGATAAGAAGAGCACTCGAAGGGAGCTGAGACGCTTACCAGGAAGGTATCACCGACAACCCAGCTGGGGTTTCCTCCTCCTTCACTGACATCGGACCCTTGTGTCAGGTCGAATATACCGCCTAGACACAATCCTTGGCCAACAGTACCCAAGTTCATGTCTGCTGGATTAATTGACCACGACTCTCCGCCGAATGAGAAGGAGACTTCAATATTGGACGTGCAAGCTGTAAGATGGTATGACGTCAGTCACATCACGTAATACTTATTATCACACCAATACTCACGGAAAGCAAAGAAGCCTTGCATCTCCGAGAGTGCGACAGAGTTGGGGATGGCACTGAAAATGGCCTGTACGGCGGACGACGGTCCTCCGATCAGCGTAGTGCCAGTGTCGATGGCAGAGATGGCGGCGTTTCCGGTCGGGATCTGGACGTTGTTGCCGTTCACAGTGACAGCTGGAGCGTGCCAATCTTAGCACGGGTGATCAAGTAACAACAGAGATCGACTTACCTGACATGCTTAACAGCCAGAAGGTGGGCTGCGTGGCCGAAGGCATATTGATGAACTCGATGTTACCGGTGAACAATGAGCTGTTGGTGCCACCAAGGGTGAAGACACCTCCAGGCTCGTCATCCTTCGCATTCTGGTTCGTGATCTCTCGCGTGAGCCAAAAAGACATTTCTGGGGCAGCGAGCTGGTTCGCAGAGATCAGGTTTTGCCAGAAGGGAACGGATTGAGTCGACGCCAGCGCCTGGAAGGCCAATCCCATGATACCGGACGCGTCACCGTCCAGCAGACCTTGGGACAATGTGGTTCCGACGAGCAATGTTTGTGCTGTATTCGTGAAGCCTCCCATGCTGACTGTGTCCTGTGCGATCTGTCCGCTCACTTGACCACTACCGTAGTGAATCGTAATCTGACTACCAGTGGTGCCTGCTTGCTTGAGCGTTGACGACTTTGTGGTGTCGAAAGTAGGAGTGCTACTTGTGCATCCCGCACAGTTGGCAGCAGCGACCCATAGATCGGAAGAGCCGGTGTCCAGAACAACATTGAAGTTCTGTCCGGGTGTACCGATGGATACGACGCCAAGATACGACGAGTCTTGTTGCTGCAGACACAAAAAGATGGGTGAGCGCCAGAGTACAATGACGAAAACCGCGTCAAACGGACGAGCGCCAGAATGCGCAGCAGCGATGCCGACACGACCTTGGCGACTCCCTCGTCGAGGGCGCGGACCAAGAAATTGGATGAATATCATGAACAGTACTCACCTGGTTGATTATCGGAACGCCTACACTTTGTCCCTGCCTCTTCATCCTCTTGCTACTCGTACTCGTCACATTCGGGGTGTATCCATATCTCTCTCGCATGCGCTGAGCAGCCACGGCGACCTTGCTGGTGTCCAACTGGCCATCCCCGGATACGAACGGGTTCCTGCGTCGCAGTGGGATGTGTATCGGGTCTGCGACAGCGAGAGACACGAGAGCCAGGGTCAAGAAAGAAAACAAGATCATATTTGGGGTCGTTAGATATAGAATGTCCTGTGTGTGGGTGGATGTGGTCGACGACTGAGGGAAAGCCAAAATAAAAACAAGAGGAAATTTGGGAACGACCTAGGCGTTCTGTATGTCGGGTATGAGGCGGAGAAGAAAGAGGGAAAGACGGTTGGGGAGAAGAGACTTTCTTGTAAGTTCAAGGTGGGAGGAGCGTGACAACCGTCCACACGGCAACCCTGTCAGCGGTCACATCCGTCACGCGGCACAATCACTGTTCATCCCAACTCTTCAATGCTGTATGGTTTTCCGTGGAGCCTTGTATGCACTGAAGTGAAGTTTTATTTTTATGTTTTGTCTATTCTTAACCCGAGAGGTGCTCAGCCGCACTGCGCAGCTAGTAACGTGACATGGTCACACAACACAATGTACGTAACGCCCCGATCATCAGTAAAGGGTGTTTGGCCCAAGAAGGATCCGACAACCAGGATCATCTGTCTCTCGCCACGCCATGCCGTGCACAAAGGAAATAACTTGCCAAGTCTGCAACACCGTGCAGTCGAAGTACACTTGCTCAAAATGCTTGGTGCTCTAGTAATTGTTTTTTTTTGTCTTGGTGTTGCCAATTTTTGCTTATTGCTCTTGTCAGTTGTTCCGTTCCGTGCTACAAACGCCATCAAGGTAGATTACATGCTTGGTATCATCTCAAAGACAATCCAAGCATCTGATCGCTGGGACAGAAGTCTCTTGTTCGTTGCAGCAGTCAGCTCCCAACACTGCAGCTGCACCGGTCACTATTCTTGACCAAGAAGAACCAGTACAGCCTCCACAACGTGAGTTCCCAACATCAATCTCTTTCCAAGCTTGTCCCGGCTACGGCATGCTCCGGCATGATTTTCCCTCGAGGCAAAGGCTGGTTTAAGGTCACACGAGACGGACACCCGTCTCGTGCATGTTATGTGCATGCCGCTGTCGTGCACAACGTGGTTTTTCGAAAACATCTTACCAGGGTCACGGTAGTTGGCTCGCACATACGCTACGTCAAAGTCTCACAGACCGGCGTGTGAACGATATCAGCCGGAGATATGACGCCCAACTTTGTGCTTTCGCAAGTCAATGTGCACGTTCCTCTCCTCCCCGAATTGTTGTGTGCGTCGTAAGAAATGACGCGGACAGGCCCCCGCACGCGGTATACGTCCCTTATACGAACGGCCAATATGCGCTGAGGACGGTTTTAAGATTTCCGAGGAAAACATTATCGTCCGGCCTCTCTGCAGCATGTCTTTTTTGTTTCTACTACGTCGGCCTCCAATCGATCGGTCACACACATCATCCACACCATCTCATCACGCTACGCAGTTATACCAGACACCCAAATTGACATGACATGCTCATGTTTGCAGCTCCAGCGGATGCCGACCCCGACGTCGACGCGGAAGCTTTTCCCGAGGAACCACCGCCGCTCCGATCACTCACCTCACTCAAGTGGCCGTACATCCCGGACGAGTCGGCCTACCCCGACCCTCTCAAACGGGACGACCCGAAGATGCTCCAGATGCATCAGTACGAGGCTATAGGTACGTTCTCGACCCATTTCCATAGGTGATCACCACAAGGAATGACTCAGGCTGATCTGCGTGTGGCACTGTAACAGCGACATCGCCTGCGATCCGCGCAGCACTTGCGTCCAATCCACGTCTGCCGCTGCTCCTGACCTCGCTCGATACGCTGCGCGGCTCGTCAAGAGAGGATGCCCTTCACAAAGCCTTGGGTGTGTCTGACTCGGGACCAAGTAGTCAGTATGACAATGCGCTAGCGGGGATGACAGAGGAAGACATGCAACAGTTGAGACGGCTGGCGGAAGCGGTAGAGGGTGCGGTGAGAGGAGGAAAGCAGGATGTGCTAGGACTTGATTGGGGGGAACAGGCTTAGATCTTTCTCTTATGACAGAGTTTCTGGAAGTTCGAGCACTGCGATACAGATTGAATTGGACGTTATTCGATTACAATGATATACTGATAGCACATATGAGAAATTAGAACTATGGACAAGATCGTGCAAGATGGACGGTGAGTAGCAAAGACAAGCAAGCAGACGAAGGGACGTTCATGACATCTCTTCATCGGAGTCCGAGATGTACTCTTTACTTTTGAACTGCTTCCTCCGAGGCGCACTGGCAGCGACTTCCTCGTCATCATCGTCTCTGACCACGCGCTTCTTCGGACGCTAGACATTAAGATATGAGTACTCCAAACCACACCTCAAGAAAAGAAAACCACATACCTTCTTCGTAGGCTTCGTATCACCCTCCTCATCCCCGCTGAACGCATTCTCCCCCTCCGTGCCATCCGCCTTCCGCAGTTTGCCTCGCCTCTTCTTCTTCGTCTCACCCGCCCCTTCGTCCCCGCTCCCATTCGTTTCGGTCTTCGGTCGCCTTGGCTTCTTCACTTTGCGCTCCCGCTCCTCGTCGCTCTCCATCTTCACTTCGCGCGTCCACTCCAGCGCCTCCACGCGCGCCTTGCGACGCTCTTCAGCGAGTTTCTCAGCTTGCTCACGGCTCTCTTCCAGACGTTGACGCTACGCAGATAGCATAAGCATCTAAGAGACTCAATTGACGTAAGACGAGACGTACCTCCAGAGCATCCACTCTGTCCTTCTCCTCTTGCCGTCTCTGACGAGCAGCATCCAACTTCGCCTTTGCCTCCGCCTCGTGTTGTTTCTGTGTCGCAAGGTGTTCGTCGCATCGCCTCAACACACTATCACCATACTTCCTTCGCTGATCCGCAAGATCCTTATTGTATGGCACAACAGGTGACTTGTCTACGGCGAGTGACGCGAACAACCTACCCAGGCAAAATCAAATTAACTGTGTGAAACAATATGAAATGAGACAAACTGACTTTTGTGCGCGCTGCGCTTGGTTGACAGCTTTTTGCAGATCCTTGAGCGTCCGCTTGGCAGGCGGGACCGAGAGCAACATCTCAGCCGCCTTCTGTTGAATCATGGCAATGTTGTACATGATGGCCTTATCATGAGGGTGCAGATGGAAAGCCTAGAACATATTCGTGAGAATGGAACCCTGGATAAAACATAGAGACGTACACGTTGAGCGTATGAAAGGGCGGTGTTCATGGCAGGGAATGACTGGTCCTTGTTTGCCTTGGCGTACCATGATCGGCACAGGCAAAGAAGGACGGGGACGTTCTGGTCGTGGTAGAACTTATGCGATGCAGTCTCGTACTGCGCGTCCGTGAGTATCTGCACACACATGACTGTGGTTGAACACTCACACTCTCAATGGCACGGTCATACTCATCGGTAGAGTAGTAGCAGTGCCCCATATTAGAATACACACTCCCATCGTCCATGGCTTCGCGGACCTTCGCGAACACATCCAACGCCTCCCGAGCGTTCTTCAGCCGCTTCTGCGCCTCGTCCGGCGTAGCTGGCCCGATGCTCCCACCAAGGTTGCCCAGCGCGTCCTCCGCAGTCACGATAGCCAATCCCTGCGCAGCAACGGCACACATCGGGTCCAAGTGCAGCGCTTTCTCGTAGAACTCTGCGGAGCGCTGGAACCCGCGTTTTCGCTCGTCGATGCCCTTCGACGAAGCGTCCCGGCTCTCTCGTGCTTGGTGGTACTGGATCCAGCCGGCAGCGCACAGAGAGTAGAGGTCGTATCGTTCGTGCTCTTTGAGGGTACGGAAGACGAACTCCTTAGCGGGGACAGGCATGTTGCTCTGGATCAGGAAGTGAGTGTAGAAGGCACGGAGGTTGAGGTTAGAGCCCTGCGAGCTGAGGGCTTCTTTGAGAAGCTCGTGAGCCTCGTTGTTGCGATTCAGCTCTGAAAGCATCTTCGCTTGCCGCACTTTGGCTGTCATCCGCAGAGTTCAGCATATGATCAAAAAGATGTAACGAAACACTTACCGTCAACGTACTCCGGATGCCGAGTGAGTAGCTTGTCGTAGGCCTCCTTCGCCATAGATTCGTTCCCTTCATCCTCATACGCCCGCGCAAGGTTGTAAAGGATAGAAGTGGACATCCCCTCTCCCTTGCTGCCTCCAACCATTGACGCATGCGTCAATGCAGTCTCGTACATCAGCCTGGCTTGCTCCGTCTTCCCATCTAGATGCCTCAACGCCGCCAGATTGTTGACCAACCTCGGGTCGGGCTTCCCACTCCCCTCGCTGATCCTCAATGCTTCCGCCAACGCTCGCTCCACTTTGTCTGTGTTCTCGCTCTGCCATAGCCGTGCGATCTCAGTGTGTACCTCGATATCTTCTGCGATAGCGCGTCCCGCACTCGAAACAGGTTTGTGTTGGTGGCCGTTCAGCTGGGCATGCGCGTCCTCTGGCAGACGAAGCGCCCGACTGACTCTGTCGTAAAGTTCCCGCGCCCAGGACTTCTCCAGCGCAGCGTCTGCACCAGGTCGTGGATTTGCTCGAAGTGAGGCGAGCATGACAGACGCTTCAGGCGATCGGTTCTCATTTGGTGATTGGAGAAGCGAGTCAAGAGTGTGGATGGCAGCTGGTACCTCATCTAGGGAGAAGATCAGTGGGCCATAAGACACCATATGCTGTTTTGTTCGTACCGAGCTTCATCTGGACCTGTGCTAATCCGACCGATGCGAGAATATTAGCAGGCTGTCCCTCTTTCGCCGTCGAGTAATACTTCTGGGCATCGACATAGGAGTCGGTAGAATGCAATACACGCGCAGCACGGATATAGCCTTCTGTCAGAACTGTCAATGTGTCCGCGTATTGGATTGTTCGTTCTGCCAATTTCAATGCCTAGCATGAAGGTCGATAAACAGTTACGACTGGTGCGACGGTGCAGCTCACTTTTTCGAACTGTCCCTTTCGGAGAAGCAATTCGCACATTGCGTTGGCAGCAGCAGAATTCTTCTGGTTGGCCTTGAAGGCCAGGTTCATGAGTCTTGTGCCTTGGATGTACTGTGACCGCCTATCCTCTTCAGGCAGAGACTCGTTCTTGCTCGCGTTCATTGCTTCGAGGCCGAGCAATAGTTGTGCAGCCCACTCTGAAGGGTTCTATGCGCTATGAGATCGAGAGTAATAAATCAGAACAAAGAATACATACCACTTCCACGCTGCGTTCCCAGGCAGCTTTGGCGTGAGTTTTGTGGTCCAAGGCCCAGAAACAAAGCCCGATACCAATACGAGGATCGGGTTTGCAATTCGGGCTGAGCCGCAACACTTCCTGGAACAGCCTCAAAGATTGGGTGTACTGTCTTCGAGTGTAGAGTATCCGAGCTTTCCCTAGCAGTGCGACGACGTTCGTGGGTTTGATTGCAAGGACACCATCAAATGATCTCAGCGCATCGTCTAGTTGGCGATTTTCCAGCTGGTAGATGGCTGCGAGAATACATGAGTGCGATGTACANGCTCACGAAAGCGTTATGACGTACCTCGAGTCAAGAATGCAAGCATAGGTGAGATCCCTCCTCCTGAGTCTGACCTATCTCCTTGATTCAAGAACTGTATCGCCTCTTTGTAGTACGTATCTCTCTGCTTCTCCCTCGACATATCATCTTGCCGAGCCTCCTTGAGAATTACTTTTGGTGCTAAACGGGCGCGGGCTATTTGAATGTTGGCCAGNAGATAGTATAGCGGCGGTAGCGATGATGTGGAGCCATTGGCTTGTAGTGCTAACGGGGAAAGGTTATATGCGCAGTTCGTAACAAGGTATANGTACTCACTGTCAATAGCACCCTGTGCCAACTTCTCCGCAATGTCTANNTGTCCCTGGTTCCAATACTCNGCAGCTAGCTTCGTCCATACCCATACTTTTGACTGTGAGTCTTTGAGAACTTCCAGCAGATCGTCCGGATTGAGTTCGAGNTTGTCAAGGTCCACGGATATGACTTCTTGGCTGGTCAGCTCTATGTCGAGCGTACGGCCGACGGGTGGGGAGGGAGAGCGCGTTCCGTTCATTGCAAACAACGGTGAAAACCAGTCGTAACAGAGAATTGGCCGTGTACAAGTCCGAGCGTGTACACTGTAAACTCGGTGTAAACACGACAGTCGGCCATGCAGTTTAGACGTCAAACGTAACGGTCACAACGCAGTCACATCACGCTCATTAGGGTTCTCGTGACGCTGTGACAGGGCGGCGGACGCGTTGCGCGGCGCAGCAAATAGCCGCAAACACTCTCCTCATCGTTCCGGACGACGACGGCGCATTCGCCTACGCACATNTCCTGCCTTTCTTCGGCTTTGGCGCAGCTCATTCGACACCGTTTCTCGCCTACCTATACCTGCATCCCTCGGCCAGCACACAATACATTTAGCAACTGTGGCCATCGTTCCCACCGCACCCTTCGTATAGCATCGGCCGGTTCTACGATAGACCTGCAGACAGCACTGGCTNGTGCGAAAATCTCGCCGTAGGAGGACCTGTGTCCTTACAGGTCGCAGTCCCAACTCCGTTGTGGGTCCACTTGTACCATACNTCGTCCGGACCTGGTTATTGCGGACATCGNTCCTAGGCCTACTTGCGCCGCGACATGACTGTGACTCACCGGAAACGACAGCACCAACCGGAAGAGATTCAAAGTGAGTGGTCTTGCTGGGTCAGAATCACGTCGTGGATCGCACTTGCCTGCCCGCACCCAAAAGCTATAGTTCTCACGCAGATTGCTTACGTAATCACATATCTCAGCCGTGAACGAACCCGGTCTACAGATCGAGTGCGATGGCTGCCAATGCGACCTAACACATTCAATTCGCATCAAGTGTGCNGACCCAATATGTGAGCCGGGAGATGGCGTCGACATCTGTCCGTCATGTTTCTGTGCTGGGAAGGAGTTTGGGCCTCATAAACGCGATCACGCGTATCGTGTCGTAGTATGTACATCTACTTTTGCTACTCAAGGATGAGTTGCTCAATATTTTCACTACCGTACAGGAGCTCCATTCTTATCCTATCTTTTCGGAAGATTGGGGTGCTGACGAGTGAGTACTGCAATGTGACCACATGAATGCTTGACTGACACTCTGGGNCAGGGAGCTTCTACTACTCGAAGGAATATCCTCGCAGGGTCTTGGGAATTGGCAAGCTATCGCCGAACATGTNGGTACTCGCACGAAAGAGGACATTGAACAACATTATAGAGAAACCTATATAAACTCTCCACAATGGCCCCTCCCAGTGCGTTAATCGATCTCTGAGTCCATGGCTGTTTGGACGTTGACGAACATACTTTCTAGCGGATGGATCTCGAATTTCATGTNGACCCTGCTGAATTTCAAGATCGGAAGCGACGGCGAATACAGAACATGAATTCGAATCCTCCTCCGGCTCCCAAAGTTGCACCAACATCTGCGCCTGGCGTGCACGAGGTCGCCACTTTCCTTCCCGGCCGTCTCGAGTTTGAGCACGAACATGACAACGAGGCGGAAGACTTGGTTAAAGACTTAGAGTTCGGCGTCTGTCTGGAGTGGGGAGGTGATGCGATACCGGAAGACGAACATGATCTGGAAGTCAAGGCGAGGATCAAGTGGGAGGAGGAAATGAAAGCGTTGAGAGAAGCCCAACCGGCTGGAAAGCGGCTACCTAATGGTCTGCCTAACGGCTTTCTCAACGGTTTCCATCATCTCAATGGCGACATGTCGAAACATGGGACGCCGAAACCCGAGCCAAAAGCTGACGATAGTGGAAGCGGCAATGGAGACGAGGAGGCGGATGAGCCCGTACAACCTCAGCCTATCGAGACGCCAGAATCACTGGCCTTCAAACTTACGCTGCTGGAGATGTACAACCAAAGAGTGGAGAAACGGCTTGAGAACAAGGCGCTCATGTTTGACAGGGGACTGTTGAACTACAAGCAGGTGCGTTTGTCGACATTGTCTCCAGCCCTGTGTTAACATTACTTTCTAGATGCAAGCGGCAGAAAAGAAGCGACCCAGAGAGGAGAAGGAGGCCCTCATGCGGTTACGACCATTCGCAAAGTTACAAACTTCAGAAGACTTTGAGTCGTTTGTCACGGACCTTATGTGTATGTGTATAGCATAGCGTTGCTCGATTGAATCCTGATGATTTTTACTAGATGAATCAATACTTCGCAAGCGAATACAGGAATTACAACATTATCGACGGATGGGATTGACCACAGCCGCAGATATCGAGAAATACGAGGCAGACTCGATCAAACGGGTTCGTTCAGGTTCATCCATATGTCTGACCGTGCGGCTCACCCCTTATCCCTGTAGACACAACTGAAGGCGGGTGTTGGGAGAGACTTCTTCGCAGAAAACCGTCTCCATTTGCGGCCGGCTGGCAGAGGCCCCTCAGTCGATCCTCGACGAGACGCTGACAGTAGGAAAAGTCACGAACGCGAGCTCACCCCTAAAGTTGGTGGTGCAGGAGCTGGTGCAGCAGGTATTGGCCCGCCTGGTCGCAAGATGCGTAAGTACGCTCTCCCAATCTGCCACGATCCCGAACTTATATTTGTCTGTAGCTGCCCCGCTCAACCTCGCAAACTCTCCATCGCTTCATTTGCTCACGCCAGAAGAGCAAACGCTCTGCTCCACACTCCGTATTCTGCCCAAACCATATCTCGTCATCAAGGAAACTCTGGTACGAGAATATGCACGTCGCGGTGGAAAGCTCCGTCGACGCGAAGCTCGTGACCTCGTCAAGATCGACGTCAACAAGACGAGTCGTGTCTGGGACTTTTTGGTTCAAGCAGGGTTCATGAAGGTCGGGAACACGGATCCGTTGGCGGTCCAGGGTCAAGGGCAGAATGATGCTACGAGCAGGGTGTCTGCAACGCCGTCGTTGAGTGCTTCGCCGAGCAAGGATTCACAGATGCGCGGGTCACCCAAACCACCGTTCACGACGGTACCTCTGGTACATCAGAACGGTCCTTTTTCCATGCCTACGCCCTCGACGTCGCAATCCACTCTTCCCATGCTTCCTTCCACCAGTCGGACAACGCCCTCATTTTCATAGCGTGCTGCTTTCTCTTTCGCTGGTCTTCTTACGGTTTTTCTCATCTTCTGGACATTGTTATCCCACTATCCCGCATCCTGCATTTTTATATCCCACTTAGTCTCTTCATGCATAGCCACCTCCTCGTCATATATTGTGCTGTATCAGTTTGTCTTTTTCGTCGCATAGAGTGCATAGTTATTTGGTTGTCGGATAACGACCCACGACACGTACAAAATACACCTTTCCGCTCGTGATGAATGTCAATTATGAGGTCGATGTGTGTTATTTATGTAAGGACGACGCCGACATTCCATAAAGCAAAGTGACGACTCTCAAGCCACGATGCATCCAAAGAGACACAATCTAACGTCTTTCTTCTTCACGACAGTCTTGCGCTGCAGTGCAACCTGCCTCGGACAGGGCCTTCTTCGAGGAATCCGAAGCTTGCTGTGCTCGTACTCAGAAGTATCCTCCTCCTGAACAGAGGAGTCGGAGGAGTCCCTGCGAGATTCTCGGAAACTGAGGAACCAAGTCAGCCCCAAGATGATCTATCTCATCGCGATGACAGAACATACCTGTTGTTGCAGCATCGTCTCAAGTCTACACCACCCACGTAATATGCTGCTGTAATGTCCGAGAGGGCCTTCTCGGCTTCGTACCTATTTATTTGACATGTCAGTAACCCATTCTCATCGCGGTTGAAGCAAGACTTACTCCAGAGCCAAGTGCCTGGGAGACGGGAAACCGCGTTTGTGGCATTCCATCTCGAACGGTTCCAATAAGACGTATATCCTCATCCTAGACGCAATACACAGTAATCAATTTAGGAGCGCAGCAGAATCAGCATGGAAAAGCGAACCTTCTAAACGCATTCACTTCCCTAAAATCCCTCCACAGCATATCATACTCCTTCAGCAGACGTGCCGAATCGCTCCACTTCTTCTCCCAATACAGAGACAACCGCCCGAAGTGCCTCAACTGACGATCCCTCCAAGTAAGGTCCGTGAACCCATCTCGGTCGACACGCCGCAAGAAAGCATTGGTCTCTTCGTCAAGGTTGATAAGAAACTCTTCGATCTGCTTGATCCCGATAAATATGAAGGATAAAAGGCTGGGCGGAGGTCTTGTAGGTCCCATGTCCACATGAGATTCGACGGAGAAGTCAGGCATTATGGTTGGTGAGTATGTATCCGAGTCTGAGAAGGGATATGATGTTCATGAGATGCATATCGTTGAATGCTTGAGGGTCTCATTTATATAGCTTCCTGCACTTTGGCCTAGCAGGGGCAAGATCCATGATAGCGCTTTGGACAAAGTGCAGATTGCTTGGGTGCTACAAACATGAAAGCACGTGCAATCTCATATGTGGGCTATACGCAAAGCTACGCTTGACAGGTTGATTTTCACTACGCATATGAGTTGAGCATTTTGTGACACAAAGTAAGTAT
Organism: Antrodiella citrinella; assembly: GCA_004802725.1. Lineage (NCBI taxonomy): Eukaryota > Fungi > Basidiomycota > Agaricomycetes > Polyporales > Steccherinaceae > Antrodiella > Antrodiella citrinella. The sequence goes on along the minus strand of SGPM01000132.1, from coordinate 46,533 downwards.
GAAGACGCACCTCAGAGAATCGCTTCTGGTAATACTAAACAATTCATGTAGCAAGTAGCAAGGCGCAGTTCATTATTGTGAATACAATAACGACAAGATAGCGCGCATGCGATATTGAACTATTCCCGTCTCGTATCTCGTCTAAAGTAACAGTGTCCTGTTGTCACATAAAAGTACAAGAAGACAGTGACAAATCCAGAAACAACATACAAACATACAACATTCGCACGAGCTGATCTCGGCACCTCAATCGAGGGGAGATCTGCCAGATGCGTAGGCCAAGAGACATTGAACAAGGGGGGTATACACAGCTTCGGCGCTCCTCAAATTTGCTTCACGAGCAACCTTAATAGACTGTGTGACGCCATTAGCTTTGTTGGATCATTGTTTCACCGTATATTACCAAAAGACTCACAGAAACCTGCTGCGCCATCAGGACGCTTTGCAGTAAACTATCGCAAGCCAAACGGACGCAATGCCATGCATCCTCAAACCCGTTGAGGTTCTCGGTGATATCATGACATTCGCGATATGCCTGAGACATGGACGGTCGCCTCCGACCTGACTCTGAAGAGACCCTACTTGCACCTTAAGAAAAAAAAGGATGAGCCGTCTGAGCGGAATTGATATACGACATACTTACTGGATCGCAACTCAAACTCTACCCCAACTACCCCAACTGAAATACGATCAATAAGGCAGGATGCCAAAGGTAACGGGATCTTACCACAAGAGAAGCGAATCTTCCCTATGCAGTTGAGCATATCCCGGAATACGCTTACAATTGCGTTCAATAAACCATACAATGCCTGCCATGTTATGTCAATATACCAACATATGAAGCGAGTACAAACATTGGGCGTACATTCCAAATGGACATGCACAGTCTGTTGATATATCCTCAGCATCACTGCGGCGAGGTGAACGATTGAATATGACGTACTCTTCAACTCCGGACCAGATACCAGCTAATAAACCAGTCCCCTCAGCTTCGTTACGAAGATAGCTAGCTACTTTGACCGGGAAGATCTCGACGTCCTTGCTGAGCTCTTGGAATTTCATAGCAACTTTCCTCGCAGCTTCTTGGTGCACTGGAATGGCTTCCAGGAATTTCTCAATCATCAGATGTTTTTCCGGTAACGTCATGGTAGACTTCGATAGTGGTACCAAGATGGTGGAGAAATCTGCCCAGGAGAACGGTCAGTGGCCGTTCCATATCACGCTCAAATAATACAGACTGTTGAAGAAGCTTGCACACTGGCTTGCGTTTAATTGAGAATCGCGATACAGCTTTCTATGTCTCTGACGGATCAAGAAAGTCAGAATTAGCCCAATGTCCCAGCACCACATCCGCAGTAGTACACACCTGTCTCAATCCATTCCATTCCCTGCACAGTTCATGATCCTTCCCAATCTTTGGCGTCGCTTCCAACTCCGCAGCGACCGAGACGAACAGGTTCTTGATCTCTTCGTGATCCTTGACCAGCTTAGAGAACGCGTCCTTCAGTGTCCGTTCCGCTCGTATCTCTTCGTATGTAGGCAGGACATCCGAGTTCGAGGATGCGAGTCCGCTGGGGCCTGATTTCCCCGAGGTCTTCGCCATGCTGAAAGGGAGAGGGGAAGATCAACATGGCCTGTTGCCAAAGATGTCGAGCTGCACTGCAGTTCTACACGAGGTTTGAGTCCCGATTCTCACTGCCGGATTTGAAACACTTGTCACCGATTTGTGCGTTCTCGTTGCCCGCCTAGCTCAATCGGATAGAGCGTCAGACTCTTACGAGGTCCTGCGGGTTAGGTTTACATCTGAAGGCTGCGAGTTCGACCCTCGCGGTGGGCTGCTGCATATTTTTGTCCTGGCAGCTGACTATTCATCGTTGCAGATAGATATGTAGCTCAAGGAAGGCCAAAAACGGCTTGGAGAAAGAGGACATGCATTGGTGACGAAAAGTACAAGTGTGATAAGAATGTAAAATGCAAAAGTGGATTGTAACATTGGTTCAGAAGAAGTTTTGGAAAGGTTTGCTCGAGTCTCCGCTACCTTGGACTACTGGAGCACCCGAGGAGCGTCCAACAACTACTCGACCGTGAGCCCAGTCACTGATCAGGACACCGGCGAGTGCATTTCGGGGTGGTACCTTGAAGGCAGCTTCTGGGTTCTTGCCGTCTAGGATCGACAGAACCTCATCCCGAGTGTACCATTGAGCATCTTGCAAAAGAGATTTAGTTAAGAAGACGCTAAAGAGGTAGAGATATACATACCTTCCAACTCGTTGTCGAGATCGGTCCTGACGGGCTCATTCGCGTCAGCGATGGCATAGAAACCGGACATAATGTTTGCAGGGAAAGGCTAAAAGAACGAGGATCACATCATGAGTTGTACTTCCAGAGAGAACAGAAGTCCACCGACCCATGGTTGACTGGAGTGAAATTGAACCGATCGGACTTTCACTGCAGCTTCTTCCCATAGTTCACGAATGAAAGTGTCTTCAAGCGCCTCTCCGGGCTCGAGGAATCCGGCCAATGCAGAGTAGAACTTTGGAGGCCAACGCGCCTGTACAAAGAATACTAGTGTCAGTGAGTGATTCAAGCGGGAGGCAAGCGTGGTACATACATTTCTCCCAAGTAAAATCTTCTCGTTATCTTCGCTCACCACAATAGCGATTACCACTGGATCAGACCGGGGGAAGACAATGTTGTGCAAACCAGTCCTGGTCAAGTACGAGTGTCAGCCCGTATTCAATGAATACAATGAGGTTATATACGCTGTAGGACACGGCTCTTTCCCGGTGTTGTCTGCCCATGGCAAGAGCGAAGAACAGGAACGCTTCCACCCAGCCCACTGCGAGTATACGGAAGAGCCACAAGAAGCACAAAACTGTATCCAACAAGAGTTCAGTACATGTGACCGGCGGCTTAGAGAAAGCATACCTTGATTCTCGAATTCCAGTCAACCATGCTTCTCGCCACAGCGAAGATCCCACTGTCGATCTGATTGAGATGACCCATAGCAGCACGTCCATCTACGAACTCCAAACTGCCCGGGCCGCTCTTCACAGAAAGCAATGTCGCCACTTCGTCCTTCGCCAGAGCACTGACATCCAATGAAAATACAGGTTCTCCTTGGATCCGCTGAGCGACAGCTGAGACATCCAATTTCTTACTGAACTCCGAAGATGGCAGAATGTTGCCTACGCCCAAGCCGTGGACGCCTCCGGGCTCCTGCAATCCCAGGAAAGTGATAGGTGGACCGTGGAAACGCGCGGACTCCAAAACGGGGGTTGCTATTTCTGTAGCTTCACCTGCGTTCTTGCTTTGAGCAAAGTAGGGCTCAGGACCGACAACGCCCTTCACGTCCGCCGTGGTCAACCGTGCGAGGGAAAAGGACTTGGGGTCTGAGTCAGAGGTCGACTCCATCAGGATATTGCCATCCTTGAAAATGACCCAGCGCGCCGCTGGTGAGACAGCTACGGCGTTGAGAAACTGGTGTGAAGTCCGTAGCCAAGCCAGACGGTTCAATGGAGAACCTGCAAAAAAGTTGACATGCGCGCTATCCCTTCAATTTGACGCGATTCGTGGTCATTAGAACGTGCGTGGACAGAGTAAAGGGACATAACTCACTTCGATGACATTCTGGAGATGAACCTGATGCAACGACGGTGAACGACGGTGGACCGTTTAAATAGTGGCACAGGTTTGGGAGGCCGCGCGCGGACGAGTGACAATTGCAGCATGGTCAGAGGTCTGCTGACAAGGCACTCTGAATCAGTCCCTTATACCTACGATCATGCGTTCATTGCTCAATACCAAGTCTTACACGATTCACATACCTGAGAGGGCTGAGGCTATATGACCGCCTATTTCCGGGTAGAAGCGGAGACGGGTAAAGACTCGGCCCGGGAGCAGCTGTACAGCTGCTACAGCAAACCGACTGGTGAACGGAGAGAACCGCTCTCACTATGAACTTGAACATGGTATTCCACGAATCACCGGTTACAGGGCCACGTTGCATGTGGCGCATCGGGCGCACAAAGCTCCGTAACTAGGAGCACGCCAGGCAGGCCCTCGTCGAAGATAGGAAAGAAAGTCAACGTACATATAAGTACACTCTTGTCTGTATGATTTAATACACATAATTTCTGACACATCCCTACAAGTTCCCCTTTATCTGTGTGGTCTTGCCTCGAGCCCAGTCACTAATGAGCACTCCAGCGATCGCGGTAGTCGGCGGAAGTCGGAAAGGTGGCTCGGCTAAGGCCTCTGCTCCGGCCTTTGGGGAATCCTGAGGCTTTGTTTCTCGTGGGCCCATGTTTGTGCCATCGGGGTGGTCAAGCACGGCTAGAATTTCCTCTCGCGTGAACAATTTCGCATCTGTCAAAAGTTGGGCAGTCAAATCATCAGTAAACTTCGGAAAATGGGTAATCGTACCTTCTAACTCGTTGTCCAGATCCACCCGAGTTGGCAAAGAAGGATCCGCAATCGCGTAGAAGCCGACCATAAGGTTTGCTGGGAACGGCTATCGAGACCCAGTTCAAAGTTTATCTCGACGACGTCACGAAAGATAAAAGGTACGAACCCATGGCTGAGTCGAATGATAGCGAATGCCCCAAACTTTCAAGCCAGCTTCTTCCCATAACTCGCGCTTGACGGCATCTTCTAAAGATTCTCCAGGTTCAATGAAACCCGCGAGTGCAGAATAGAAACTGTTTGCCCATTTTCTCTGATGTCACAATGGCGGGTCAGGACGCGACGGAAATAAGCGGCACGGTGGTAGAAGGATGCTTACATTTCTACCGAGTAAAACTTTGTCGTTAGCTTCATTCAAGACCGCCATTATGACGACCGCATCTGTTCTTGGGTGTGAGAAGTTATTAAGACCGGTACTGCACATATAATTGGTCATAAACAAGATAACTGACAGAACGTTCGCTACGTACGCTGTAGGACACGGCTTTCTGCCAGCATTATCGGCCCAGGGTAACAATGAAGAGCATGACAGCTTCCAGCCAGCCCATACGGAATATATAGGAGAAGTGCAGGACGGACAGAACTGGAAATGAAATGAAATTTAGGAATCAAATAAATCGAATAAATCTACGCACTTTGTTCCTTGCGTTCCAGTCTACCATGCTCTTGCCTTCAGCAGTGACCGCAGCATCGAACGAGGTGAATGCATATAACGCTCCTCGCGCATCTGTGAAGCCCAGCTTCGTTCCATGTTGCCTAGCCTCCGCAGAGTGGATGACCTCGTCCAAGTGCTTCTGTTCTACGGCGCTCACATCGAGAGTGAAATATGGGGTACCCTTGATCTTCTCCGCGACAGCAGCTGCATCGATTTTCGCACTGAAATCCGATGAAGGAAGCGCGTCAGCTCCGCCCTCAGAGTTAGGCTCGTGGAGCCCGAGGAAAACGATTGGTGGGCCGCGTAATCGATCCGCTTCCAACACGCTCACGCCGGCAGGTGCAACCTCTCCGTCATTCTGACCTTGCGCGAAAAAAGGATCCGATCCGAGCAAAGACCGTACTTCAGCTGTAGTCAAACGACCCAACGACTTTCTGCCACGCTTATCAGGTTCAGCACTCGGTTCTGATGCTACTAGGGGTTGGCCGTCCTTGAACAGAACCCAGCGAGCGGATGGTGACAAGGCGACCGAGTTCAGGAAGACCTGGGATGTCCGGAGCCACGACAGACGGTTCAAGGGCGAACCGGAGAAGAAATTGGTCGAGTTCAAGCTACTGCCATAGTCATACAATCAGCGATCCCCCATTCCGTCTGAGAGTTATTACAACCACGTACCTGTCTGCCATTCCACACTATGTGTATGTCCGATTCTAAGATCTCTATCGTTAGCGGAGAATAAATTCCTCCAAAAGCTTGGCCAAGGAAATAGATCCTTGAGACAGGGTTTGATAAGGTTGAAGAGAAAGAGAGTGCATCATTTCCTCGACGCTGAACGGTACAAAGGCAAGCTCGCAGGCACAACGCTTTGTCACATGAATTTCGGCCATCGACTGGGGTCCGAACCGGATTCCCGAGTTCCGTCACACACCCTGCTAAGAACTTCAAGCTTCAATCTCAACTTGCATACATTCTTTTTGCTATAACATGTTCGGAAAATACTAGTACAAACGATAAAAGTACAGTGTGTCAAATCATATCTACACAATCATGCTTCTCAGCTTCCAGTACTGAACCCACATTGCCGCGTCCTCCTTACAGAGTCGCGCAATGACGGACTCATCCCCTCCGCTTTCTAGGTCGCGTAATCTGGTAAGTCTCCTGCCAAAATTGGCATCCGGCTGGGAGATTCTTCCCCTTACTGCCATCACTAAACGCTCGGAGGAAGGATCGTATCTTGATAGCAGCCAGAGGCTAAATCGTCGAAGTGAGAAACCGCAGACACTCAATGCGAGGAAGATCTTACCACTTCATTCAGAATGATGGCTGTAGCGTTCGTCGACAGAGCCTCGACCTTGGACAGCCATCCGTGGAAAGGGATGATCGGAAGACGCTCGCTCAGAGCTTCGTTGATTCCTTCAAACATCTCGTTCCAAGGAACTGGATGTGGATGGACGACGTTCACGACCTCTGGAGAGCCTTCCGATAACATCATGTCGGTGATGGTATGGCAGACAGTGTCCACCAGCATCCATGCCACGTCCTACCATGATCTCAAATTCTGCAAAAGTAAGACCAAATGAGGAGACGCACCCCGTCTAGAGCAGGCAAGCATTTCAGCTTGACGCTCGATATGACGATGATAGGAACCCAATCAGAGACAGCCCAGCTTCCGGACTTAGATGCCCCACTGATTTGACCAATGCGAAGTGATGTAGCAGCAAGACCCTTCTCAGAGGCGAGGCTAAGGACCTGGACGATAGCCCTATATGTATCGATCGTTGCATATCACAAACGCCGACACTCACCCGTTCAACTACATACTTCGATGCGGAATATCCGCTGACACCGTCGAAGTTGATGTTCTGCAGCATCTCCTCGGGGACTTTACCTTTGGCGACGTCCCAGTTCCCAACAGAACCGACAGACGACGTGAATAACAACCTCACGGCATTCTGGCAGGTAGCGCAAATGTCTAAAAGAGTGCGTGTATACGCGATGTTACTCTCGAAAGAGCTGATGGAAAGGTTGAAATCCAGGTTCCACGCGTTGTGAATAACGTGAGTCGTAGAGCGCTTCATCTGTACATGACGTTAGTATCTTGCACCCTCCCAATTAGATAAAATATACCTCTCCAAGAACATCTGGGCCCAGCCCTAGATCACTGCGTCCGTGGTCGGCTGTGAGGGCGACAAGTTTTCCATTCGTGAGCAGGGATTTGGGCAACTTGCGCTCCGAGAATGCCAGATGCTGCCTGTGGGTAACAGTGGATGAACGGTCCGGTGTGTAGACTCATGGAGAGCAAGTCCGCAAGAAGATGGGAGCCCAATCCACCCGTAGATCCAGTCAAAACGACGATCATGCCGTGGGTTTGGAAAAAAAGGAGGGCATGTTAGCGGAATATTTGTCAATTAGGTCTTCGGCCTGATCGTGTGGGGATTTCGTGTTGTGAACGTCGTCGCCATTGACAAGATTTGCCAGCATCCCAGCCAACCACTGAATAGTCGGGTTGGAGAAGATAATATCTTCGGGGATCTTGTGTACAGCCTCTCGGACCGAAGGGTCGTCAGAGGACCTGAGGGCACCGAGGATGCGATTTTGAAGGTAAGTTGCGCTTAGACTAAGACAAAGCGGTTAGATTTGAGCCAGGAGTATTTCAAAGGACTCGCCTATCGAAGCCTTGTTGAAAGATGTCCAATGAAGGCGACGGCTCTTTATCGTCGTTGATAGCCGTGGCATGTGCAGACAGCCAAGCTTCTACCGTTCCCGCAGTCCAGGTCTTAGGGGGTGCAATTCCACTCGCATCTGTACTGGCATGCACAACATCATACCTGGAGAGGTCATGAGCAGATCATAACTGGGAATTATGAAGGCACTCACAGATCATCAATTTCTTCGGCGTACAGTTTGAGTGCCGTCTTCTTCTGAATAGGGCCCTTCGACGCTCGGGGAAAACGTTTCGAGGGATCCGTCACAATTATTAGTTCCTTGAATATCCTAGAAAAAGCGGATCCAAGTTTGTTCGCCTCCTATATGTGTGGCCTGAGCGAATGAATGATCAGCAATCCTTGTTACCGTGGTATCATACGGGCATCTGGACACACCAGACGTTGTTTCGGAGAGCAGCAAGTGCGACCGTATCCTTGGGATCAATAGCGAACTCGTCTCGGGGTTCTATAATGATTTCATGTTGGTTCCTACCGCGCCCAAACATGACAGCACCAGAAACCATAAGGGTGGTATGGAGGTAGTCTTCTTGAGGAATAGGCACCACCTTCTCGGCTGAACAGAAGGATTAATCTTACATGCAACGGCTAGAAATACTTGTCCATACCTGTGTTCAGAATAATGACATCATCGGTCCGCCCAACACTGAGAAATTGTCGTTCATGAGGCCGGATTCGGAAGACAAAGAACATACATCTTCCAAAGACCTCGCTTCGTGGGATGCGGTGTGAATAAGTCGGACGTATTGTAAACCTTGACGTCAGGTAGATTCTCAATGGAGAGTTTATGTGTCTTGCAAGTCTGCCCAATCATAAGCGAACTCGTCGCACGATCTGTACAATCGAGAGACTCACNAGCAAGTGCAGCTCGTACGTTCCATCACCTTGTTCNACCAATCTTGGTTTCGCGTTGGGAGAGAAAGTGACATATTCCCAATCCTCCGGTGCTTGTCGTCCGTCGAGCACTGGACTCGGTCCCCCAAATTCCGTGCCTGCGTATACAGCACCCAGTCGAACACCGACGTCAACGAGCTTGTCNCCCGCCGCCATAGATCTGCATGGNATGAGAGACACCGGANACATATGAGNGATGGATGATACGTACCACGAAAGACAAAGAAGTCANATATTTCACGATCTCGTCCGATTCCGACCACGCNTTCAATGTCACCATTTTCAGGAAGTATGTTGATGAGAATCTTTTGGTGGCTCACCTCGAGGAAGGACGGAACGATTGAGAGAGCGGTACAACCTGTGATCTGCGCCGCTTCCAACATGTTCGACATAGTGGGTATGACAGGTATCCCAGGATNACAANGTCCATATATACCGACCGCTTCGCCGCAGCAGAGGCGCAGTAACCTGCACACAATACCCAAAGGCATGGAAAGTTGGAGCCGAAAATNCACCCAGCCTGACCTGGTAGCGTCGAACACAGTCATTGACGGCTACCGTCAAGTAGAGCTGTCAGTCGAGTGACTTCAAAGGNATGCATAATACGCACCTGCGATGGCCCACTGTGTNGTAATTTCTCGCGAAGNAGGGATTGGCTNTGGAAGGCCGGTGGAACCCGACGAGTGGAATATGAGGGTGAGCTCGTCAGGNTTCCCTGCNTCTTNGTTGGGATACGNGATAACTTTAGAACCGACTCCAGACTTCGGAGNGAGGGTTGGGTAAATTTGATACAACGGAGGGATCTCATCGAGGTCTAGATGGTAGTTGTTCTNCGACATATGTGAGTTGAGCGATGTGATAAGATCGCTAAGACGGCTGGTAGACAATCCNATGCGTCGATGTCTTCTCCAGCATGNTGATCACCGCTTCGGGAGAGTTCCTGNNAGAAATGNGGAACGGCTATGATACACGGGGCTTTCTCAGTGTCATGAGGCGAACACATTGGCAAAACTCGGCTCACCACCCATCCTGTGCGACTGATTCCAACTATCAGAGCCTGGTAGAACAAAGTATCGCANTTCGCAATAATCGCAATAATTTCTCCGCCTTCCCCTTTGCGGTTGGGACGAATGGCATGGGCCATCCGGTGCGTGGCCTGAGNGAACTCAAAATAAGAGATAGAGGCCTTGTCGCCTGTCGCGCCATTCTNTGGGAAGANAGCAAATGGACGTGAAGGCCAATCGNCTAANCCGTAAATCGGATGCAGCGAGCCATCTAGAGGTGGCAACACTGCCTTGTTCTCGATGAGAGCGTTGAGACTTCTGGAAGGCATTGAACTACGAGGTCAAAAGAGCATCGGAGCGAGACANACCTAGGAAATATATATGTGGCACATTGGAGGAGCGAGACGGACACACTATGACATATCATATTCTGCGATGCGGGATGTTATTAAATTTAGCACGCCGGTCAACGTTGGCAGTGAATGCTCCGATAGCGGACGGGATGTTGCAAACCGACCGCGTTTCACGTCCCATAAGACGACATGAGAACANTGAGAAGTGCCCGACACGGTAATACCTGGAACTNGAATCAGAGGNAGGCACGACTGCCAGGTTAAAGAACTTGTCGACCATCACCTTGCTGGCCAAGTGCAGCGGCTTCTGCGTGGAAAATAGATTNTGTATATGCAGCTATATAGCGGAGGAGATCTGGGCAGGCTGCTGTGAATTGAGATTGTTTCNTCAAGAACGCCGATGGGCCCGCGGGGATTGCTGAGGTGGTTGGTAGCATCTTGCTGGATAGTGGCGTCGGGTTTGCCGGAAATCGGCACTGATCGGCCGGCGCTCTCTTCAGCACGTATAGTTACGGAGGCGCGCGATAAGCAGTGCTGTCAACTTGTCG
>SGPM01000132.1:16629-35710 GCA_004802725.1 Antrodiella citrinella | reverse complement strand
GNNCNACANTCTNNNNGNACGCTCGACATTCTACACGTACGGTATGAGAGTAATTTTGGACGCTGATGACTTGTGAGTAAAAGGCACAATGATCTCATTATTTGCAAAGCTAAAAATGTGTCATTCTAGAGCTATTCGAGTCGAGTGTTAGAAACAACAAGTCGGAATGTCTGCACCGTGTTTATTGGGATGTACAGAAGCTATAGCAATCAATTGAACCGCAACATCTCCCAGCTAGTCCAAGCAATGCACTCATCAAGTTAGATGAAAGTCTTCTGGCCCAGGAATGCGATGTGACACACGCTCGGACTCTAAGGGTTCGGTTCGCCATTCTCCGTTGACATTAATGGTATTGGACGCGAATCTCTCCATCGCCGTGTCCACGTTTTCACACCTGCACGCGGTATCGGAGAAGAACCAACAGCATGGGACGTGAATGGGCTCTGGAGTTGAGTCAACTCGTGACGGTAAAGAGGCAATCTCCACAGGATTCCGCCACCGTATTCCCCATCTGACACGTTTTCAGTGAGAGAAGGTACCCAGACATCTTCATGTGGTCTATGTCAGATGCTTATATATGCTGACGTGCGGTTCTGTGAGCCTGAGGCCTGAGAAGTCAAGCACATAAAACGTGCCATCGCAGACGGTCGTTTGCATTCCTAGGTTCATCCTACTACGAACGACGAGCACTATGATGTGTCTACAGGTGCATATGCCTAATTACAGTTTGTTCATCCACTTCTGCACCGCAAATTCTGTCTCAACGATTGTCTTATAGGTTGACAGTATCTAGGAGTTCCACGGTGGCATGCCATAGACCCAAAAGGTCTGCCAGCGGCCCGCATCGCAAGGCACGTCTATAGGGTTCTTCTCACCAATCTGTGCATCCGTTCCCTTGAGGCCTGTACGAGGCGTCATATAATCAGGTATCCCAACGCGTCTACTGTCGACATTGACCCCGGCATCTGGCGTCACCTGCAGCACATTGGCCTAGCCTATGCTTCAAGCCCCTACTTGATGACACGCTTTCACCTTCTCAATCTCAACGCGGAAAACACGCGGCTGCGCGAAGTAATCTGACATTGATATGGGGCATCGGAGAACTGGGGGAGCACGCCCCATTCCCACTGCTGTTGTCCGGCCGCGTCACAGCCTATGCGTGCGTATCTCCTCATTGTCTCTCCATTGTTCCACTTATCCAGCACGACTTCCAGAGCGGGATCATGCATCATGCATTGACACAGCGGCATCTCATCGCGCTGTACTTGCCAACCTGCGTCTGTTCATATCGTCGCTTGTAAGAAGGCTCTTTCAGATTACCTGAAAAAGACGCTTCTCGGTCACAATCCGCACCCAAATCCCTGCACGTGGGATCTGTTTTGCTGGTTTCCGCGTTTTCGAATGACCATTACGGACATATTCACTCATCTGAGCACGAGATGCTTCATTTGCGACTATTTGACTTCTGTGCATTCTCATTCAAATTTCCTTTTTGAGAAGAACAACGCGATTGACGTCCGTGCCTATTGCAGCCGTTTGTATGTGCCCTCTATGGTTGTCAGGCTGCCAGTACATGGACCGCAAGTGCCGCGGACAAAGCCAGCTCCGAAGCGAAGCTCTCGTCCCCGACTTACTTATATAAGAACAAACCTTGATCTTTGCCCTGCTCTACTTGATATGACCCCTTGACGACTCGTACGCCTCTTCCGTTTCTCACTGTCCTCGACCTTTTAAAAACTCAAATATTTGCTTCTTGATATTAGATGGCATCTGACTCGACCTCTTTCCCTCTTTCGCGTCCCACCACCCAACGCAACGGTGCATCCCAGCTCCCAAAGAAATTGTCTCCTGCCGACGCGATAGCGGCGGCTTGGAGAAATGAGACGCCAGAAAGCCAGCACTATTGGCGATTAGCAGACATACGCGCGAAAGAGCGGTATCTAACACCACACGTATGGTCGAGGACGAAGCCCACGGCTGCGTCAAAGATGTGAGGGAGGTCGGGCACGGTCATGGCGGCGGGATCGGGATAATTTGTGTGAGCGGCACACAGTCTTTCTTGATGCACACAATCCTTCAGTCATTAGACGCATTACTTCCTCCCCTTCCCCTTCATCCTTTCGTTCACTTATTGTTCCCTGCACTTTGTTGCAATATTATATTTATGACCCAAGCAACTGTGTATTCTTCTGTATCATGGCACGTGTATACCTGCGACAATTATGTATTCAGGCCGAAGTCAATGGCCACAGACAAACACAAACCACAAATCTCCTGGCTGAACTTTCGTTTGTTGAACTTCAAAAGACGGGGTCAATTTTCAACCATGTACATGGTTGATCTAATCTAATCTCAACATGAACGAGGTACTATAGATAAGATAAGCAATTTAGAAAGCGGAATGCCGATTGGCTCGAGGACGAACCATGTAATTGTAAATGTGAAAGTGAACTCTGACTCGGAGTCGACCACTTCCCCTCCGCCACGACAAAGCTGGTCCAGTTGCTCCCTTTCTTCGTCCAGCCATGTCAAAAACAATCAAGGACTTGACTGCAGGGACAGCAGGCGGCATTGCGCAGGTGCGTGTATTGAAAATGTGAAGTGAACGACCAGCGAATTGACAGACGGAACATTGGCCAGGTCCTCGTTGGCCAGCCCTTCGACATTGTCAAGGTGGTGAGTGGAGTCTCCAACGTGTTTGTGTACTGCAAATGTGAAGGAAGGTGCCTCGTAGCGAATGCAAACGTCAGCAAAAGGGACGTATGCTGGTATGCTGGATTGTGCCGGACGTATATTGAAGCAAGAGGGACCTCTTGCATTCTATAAGGTGTGTGTTTGTGACATTTTGCGCGGTATCCTATCTTTTTGTTGATGAACCCGTTCACGAAACAGGGTACTCTCACACCGCTGTTAGGCATCGGTGTATGTGTGTCTATTCAGTTCGGTGCGCTGGAACACACGAAGCGTTACTTCGCTCGCCAAAATCTTGTCAGTGGTCGAGGTGGTCCAGACGGTTTGACACTCTCCGCTGGTCAACTGATGGCGGCAGGCGTGTTTGCGGGTTTAGCAAACAGCGTGGTGTCGGGCCCGGTGGAACATATTCGTATACGTGCGTGATACCTTCATCATTCAGTGAACCCTCATGGTGTACACGCGTATCTGACGTCTTTTTGTTGACAGGTCTGCAGACGCAATCTGCGACGAAACCAGTGTACGCAGGCCCGTTCGATGCCATTAAGAAGATCTCTTCGTCTCATGGGATTGCGGGCATCTTCAAAGGACAGGTCGCCACGCTCTGGCGTGAAGCGTCAGGTTACGGTGTATATTTCATGGCATATGAACTTCTGGTGCAGAGAGAGATGAAGAAGAAAGGAATACGACGTGATCAAATCAGTCCTGTCAATGCTGTGTTGTACGGCGCTGCAGCAGGTTATGCCGTGCGTACTCCTCGTGTATCTTGTCAGCTTCTAGAGACTTACGACATGTCATCGTCACGCAGCTATGGGCCATTATCTACCCCATAGACATGATCAAATCACGAATGCAGACTGACGGTTTCTCAGCTGCAGACGGCCAGAAATACAAATCCACCCTGGATTGTATACGGACGGTGTGGAGAACGGAAGGTGTGAACGCGTTCACTCGGGGATTGACTCCTACGCTAATAAGGTGAGAGGCCTTCTTCACACTTGAGAACTGTATTGAATGGGCTTCTTTAGATCTCCGTTTGCCAACGGCGCTACATTCCTCGGATTTGAGATGGCTGCTCGCCTTCTCAACTCGTGGTGACCTTCCTCAGGGACGAGGACGTTTCTCCCGTAAAAGATATCCTCAGCCTAATACGGACCATCTTGGTTAATCATCCGATAGACGGCATCCTAACTTATTACTTTGCTCGTGTCGCTAACGATTCACCAAATTTGATTCACAACTTCTCAGGTGTGATCGTGCCTTCGGGCAAAAATGTGATACATGTAAGGCATGGTACATACACGTGCATACACTGACAGCATAAAAGAACAAAGCGAAAGAAGCTACAAGGTAGGAAAATAAATATGCTACAATGCAAGAGACACAGAAGATGTAGGGTATGCGTGAGTGAGTCCCTGACAGCAATGCTACATGAAGGAATGTGATGAACGAAGTCCGGCTTATGTGCGTTTAAAAATGGGGACGATGGGAACTCGGGAACTGATGACTCTGTCGTCCTTTCTGTGGTCGTCGCAGATGCAGAAAGACGATGTCCATACCCTCGGGAAGAAGGCTCTGAATGACGTCTTGCTGGATTGCGTCGGGATACAAGGGCATGCTCAACAGCTGCCTGCGAACCAATTCAACTAGAGGCAAATTGAGTTTTACGCCTTGAAATGACTCGTGGACTCTGACTCACCTTGGTTTGGAGGGTAGACATCGGAAAGCACGGACTGCAGCCACATATGGAATCTATCAGCTTCAGCGGGATGCTGCTGTTGTACGTGCCGCTCCTCGTTGATGTAGTAGAACTCGTGTTCAGGCAAAGGCATGTGCTTGTCATGCGTAAGACCAGGAGTTGTTTCCCTTGAAGTGCGCCGTGAACTGTGACTAGGTACCGGGCTGGGGGAGCGCGATTGGTTTTCATCCGGAGGCAAGGGCCTATAACGGCGCGCTCGTGATTTCCCAGTATACTCTATGGCAAAGAGGGCGAGTGAGCCAAACAGTGTAGTCAAACGGTTAAATCATGCTGACCTAGGACATCACAGTCAGAATCTCGGTGTTCCTCATCTTCGTTATAAGGCATCGTAGGAACCGTGATCTTAAAATTGACGTGTACATCTTTGGAACGGTTAACTACGTGTATGATTCGGATAACAACAGAATGACGTACATCGTACAAGCCTCTCCTTTGCACCCTTTGTGATCCGCGGTCGTTCTTCTGCCATGGTGTAGTTTTCAAGACGTAGACTGTTCGTAGGGGAGTAGCGGCCGCAGCGGCATAAGTAGTCGTAGCCCTCAAGATCAGAGGAGTCTGCTTGAGGTGTCTGGCACCTTCGACATAGCGGAGCTCCAGAGCTAGAGGACGCATCTATGTCAAGAAGTTAGCCTATGAAAGATCGCATATATGTATGAATGAATAGTGCACACGCACGAGAGAGAGCAGGAGAGGGATACCAATTAGAGGCCATCGTAGTGAATGTTGATTAGTCGGCGGAGAGTATGTATGCTAAACCTTGACAGCGCTGCTGTCTTCTCTAAGGGTGTCGTGTTGTCGTGAGATCCGTTCAACGGAAGGCGGGTCGTTGTGTCCCCTCATACCCTGTCGTCGTTCTCTTATACATGTATGTCGAGGGTCAAAGACATAGGACAAACACGTTCTATGACATAGACAGTTAGTGCAAGAGTCCGAGCCCATAGAAACGAGTAAGCGCACCATAAACAAGAAGAAAATGCTGGGCCCTGGCGACCTTTTTGTTTCGCACCTCTGTTCGGCCAGTGTTGGCGCAATCGCGCAGATTTCTAGGCAATTGTACTTCTCACGCGACGCCTAGGGGGTCCTGAAGTTTGAGGAACACAGGGAAGTGTCGGCGGTCCATAGTCACCCATGGTGTTCGGTCAGCGGGCACCCAGAAAAACACAACGCGCGACACACCAACTGAACAAGGACCGCCACAAGAGGGAAGTTGCAAAGGTTGCAAACTGGGGTACATAAGCGACGTCTCCTGTTTCATGGAAAACACCATGTCGTAACATGGTGCATTATCGTTCCCTTGAAGTGGAAAAGGTGAACCAGCCAGGGAAAAAAGCCTCCAGTGACAATTAGATAGATCTCTAGCCACGTCACGTTGAATACAATTGCAGACCGAAGGGATTGTGATCCTGCATCATGATATCAGGTAGATTGCTTTGAGGCTTCGACCACGGAAGACACCAAACGTAGGGCTAGTGAACCGACGAAGCTGAGAAAAAGACAAAAGCCTGAGACAAAGAGAGTCAATTCGAGCGAAAGTCTCGAATCGCGATTGTGGCGAGCATCGGCGCCATATTCCACGTGGTGCCGATCCAATGCCGATCTCCCAGGCTTCAGCCATCCTCAGCCATCCTATGTTCGTCTGTAATACATCTCTCGTTCGTAAAATTCATCGCATGGTGAAAATAAATCAAGGATTTAGAAATATCTGCCTCCAGCAGCACTGCATTTCGTCTGTCGTTTGGGCTCATCCTATCGCTATGATCACCAACTTTCAAGTTGGTAAGCCTGTATACAAATCCCGAAAGCTGCGGTACCAGTACTTGTATTCGCACGGGATAGCCGCGTCAAGCTGATGTTCAATCACGTTGGACGTTGCCTTGGTGATTGCTTGCGATGTTTTTTCAGCCGTTGCATGAACTGCATCTTCCGTAGAAGCACTCGCCACACTGGCCGGATTGGGCGTTTAACGCGCAATCATGCGACTATCACAGGGTACGATGAATACGGAGAAGCAGGATTTATGCAAAGCAGGGACGACAATATAGAATATGAGACCGTAGTCCTAAACACAGATGGAGGGGTGACAGAGCAACGACAGGATACGAGACTAAGGCTACAAGGTTTCGAGACGAGTCAACTAGAGAGCAAGCACAAAGAACGACAGAGAAGAGAGGTGCTATGAACAAAAGCGGGAAAAACAGCAGAAGTCCGAAGATTACACGAGTTTTATACGAGGTGGATTCTATGAATGAGTGTGAGGGTCATGAGGTCCAATCAAAGGAAAGGAGAGTCGTAGATGTCCGTGATATCCACCTCCTCGAGCTGCTCGTCAGAAAAGACAGGGAACGTAGAGGTAAGAGCGGATANCTCGTCTATGGCGTCGTCTATGGAACGAAGGACGTCCAAAGCAACGTCAGAAGGGGAGGTGCCTTCGTCAGAANATTCGGAGCATGCGGAATCGCTCCAGGCCGAGCGCAATCCGTCTGAGTTACTTTCCTCGTCACTGAAGTGGATCACATGGAGGGCAAGCCTGTCTGTGAACTCTTCGATGAGGTATGGGTCCCGAATAAGGGCATAAGCAGCCTGAAAACCNTCTTCGGTAGGGTTGTTGGCCACGGCAAGCAAGCACCGACGCGCTTCTGCAGCTGCGTACCGAAAAATGTCAGATTGTTGATAGCATGTCAAAATNGCAGTTGACNGACCGAAAAGAGGGATGGTATATANACTGGATANAAGNGCGTCCACCCAGACAACGAAATCAGAGGATCCGACGACTACAGNCGAAGCGGGAAGATATTCGCTGTGAGTNGGAGGGACGTAAATTTGGAGGTCCTTCAAGTGCGGTGACTTAGACAGGAGCCGTTTTTCCCTCAACGTCGGAGTATCTTTGACTGAAGATGTAGCCGAGGACTCGGAGCCGCTGCTTGACAGGAAGTCTGGAGAAAATTGAGACCAACAATNACTTTGACTGCACGTAAAACGTACCATCTACGTCCATGATGTATCCNTCACCCTCTGAAAGGGCACAATGATCCTCAAGGGACTTGATGTCCAGAGGTAGTGCCTCCAAAGGCGAGATGCGGGACAGGACGGNGCCNTCAATGTGTTCGTGAGGGTGGCAATTTTCTTTGTCGTCGTTAGACCAAATCTGGGTCCGCCACTGGACGTCGCTGTGGTACGTAGGCTCCCGGCGCGTGCGCGGCGACTCGGTATCAGAGTGCCTGACCTTGGAGAAGGAGCATCGCATCTATGGGAATGTGTGAGTGACACGCATGGGGGTTTGCATGTATNTCAAACTTACCGGAAGCATGGGAAGATATGCTGACTGGGGAGTCTCTAGGGGTATATCGGAGAAGACGTTCATGTTGGAATAGACAGCCATTGCTTGATTGGAAAGAGGGTATATCGAAAATGTATCTGAGGACGTTGCAAAGCGATAGAACAGNTCGTGAAGACTGGAGACGATNGAGGAAAAGGCACGNCCTGANNNTGGCGAACTANCAGCCTCATCTAACTGGTTTTATAGAGCTCGAGCGCAACACATGTTCGGATAAGCNAATTCGTCGTGATGGTTCCGAGTATACTTTCAGTAGATTCTACCGAAGCCCNAGCGTAATGGAAAGCGCGAGGTATTCACAGGGACAGTACGCAAAGAAAGAACAAGGGAGTCGGATGCCCAGATGTGGTTGTTCTTGTATTTTGTTGGTCAAACATACCGTCATGGGTGTTGATGGATCCATGTTTGATTTTATGCGCCCCGATCGACCTAAGTGTGCTTTGTTCTCGTGACNCGTAAGTCGTACGAGCAATCCAGAAGTCTAGACAAATTTTAGCGACAGCACTTATCAGCAGGATGAAGTTGTAACCAGGGTCGACGGAGGTCGGTTGCGCCACTGGCCGCAACTTCGGCGCAAGAGANGTAAAGAGACGCGGAAGATGTCGCGGGAACAATGAGCGTCTAATTGCACGTGGAAGACTAGTGTGCCTATCGCGATCNTTCGGCTTGACTTGGAACACACAGTTGTGGCGACCATCATGCGTATGGTAAGTCTATATGCTATTCACTGCATGCCGCGTCTCTGGTCGTTGTTCTCACATTTGGTATGTAGATACAACAGGAAGATGAGGCCGAAGATGGTGCTGAGGTGACTTGGGGTACGTGCTGAAATTGAAACCAATACGCACGCGCTTACTCGATCTTTCCTTTGCAGAGGATCAGCAACGCATCAACTCGTTCTCAAAGCTGAACACGCGTCTGAAAGCGTTGGAGGAAAAGATTGAGAATCTCCAGGTCAGCTTCTGTCCGCTGCATGTCGAAAGGGAAGCGATGCACTGACGTGGAGGGTGAACAGCAAGAGAAAGAGGCATTGGTCGACCTCGCTACAGAACTGGAACTGCCGGAGGATGAAGACCAATTGGTGATGTACGTATACATTGATTATGCTTGTGTCCATTTGAATCGAGCCAGCCGTTTTTGTCCGCTAGGTATCGAGTAGGAGAGGCTTTCCTGCACATCTCGCACGCACGTGCCATGAAGAGATTGGAACGAGACCAAGCACAACTGGACAAGGAGCTCTCAAATCTTGCATCATCATCGGAAGATATTAACAAAGAGATGAAGGAGCTCAAGCTAACTCTGTACGCAAAATTCGGTCGCGCGATCAACTTGGATGAATAGGCCGCTGGCGAGCACATGCGCGTATTCCATTCAATCGTATTTTATACTTCCAACGGTCCCCTCTACGCAACGGTACATGCAGTTCATTGTTTTGCGCCCAGATAATCTACATCAATCATATCCCAGAGGTTCTGCTCCGGTTGCCTCGCGTCCTCGTTGATGAACTTCATCAGCTGCTCAAAAACCTCCGTTCTTTGTTTGTACCGTTCAGGACTGGGATATGGATGATCAACATCGGACAGCTCTTCTGTGGCATCGCGCTGGAACGATACCACAGGGTGGATGGGTTCCGCGTCCATGCCATTGTCACGGTCAGTCGCGTCTTCCGGTTCTTCTTCCATCACCTCATCCTCGTCAACTATCATTACCTCTTCGGGCGACCGTTTGCGCTTCTGCGTTGCCGAGTTTGAATGTTCTAGAGGCGTCAGACCGGGCATTAGCTTGGGGGCCGGCGTGAGTAAATGCGATAGAAGCGATCTGAAGACTCTAGCCTCTTCAGAGTCACTGTGGTCCACCACAGAGGATACCTCCGTCTGTAAATACGCGAGGGCCGTAACGGGTGGCGTGTCTTCGCACATTTCTCGGAATCTGGGATAGGTGTTCGAGCATTGAATGTTGGTTCTTTAGAAAGAAGTGTAGATAACATACCGCTGTTGTCGGATAAGATATTTCCCTCGCCTCACAATCTCCGCAGTTGAGGGTCTGTCACCGAAAGCAGATGAGAGACATACGGAATAGCGGAGGGCGCTACGCCTCAGAAACACAACACTCACCGTTGCAACCGCATAGTCCAAAAATCGTCCAACCTATCCCCGGTCCCTTCATTGTCTTCGCTCATCTCAGCTTCGTGTCCGTAATCGGCCGCAGGGCTCTCCATGGTCGAGTGTCCCCTCAGCACACGATACCTTGTCTCTGAAACGGCAGTGCGTTCCGAGTCGCTATCCTGTCGCTGTCCTTCTCGCTGTCCTTCCGCTGGCGCGAAGTCGCTCATCGGTACTACCACTTCTTTCTCCATCCCCGCGTTTCCGCCATGCATGTAGATCACCTTGGAACGCGGGTCATACACGACTTGGTGAGCATACCGAGGGATTGGCGCGTCGTCGGTTTGTGCTGTGTCAGACAACTCTGGGACAGTTGATGGGATGAGTTTGGTCCAAACACCTGGTCGTTCAGGCCGCTCGTAGCGGTAGACCCAATACGGGGCATCGGTCTCCAATATGCTCGACGCGCCTGGCGGACCTTTTGTCAACCCACAAAAGCTGGAGAATGACTTAACCCATGACTCTGATATCACATATACATGTCACTCACACATATATTTCCTTCAAATCTGGGTCAACCACTGCTCGCTGGGTAAAACAAGCATTGGGGCCGCCGGATGCTGCGAAGTTGGGATATATCTCGGTGACGCTATCCGTGGGGATATGGTAGGCATACATATCCGCGAGGTACTTTTCATCTCGCTGACCGCCGAAAATGAAAAGCGTGTCCGAAAATGTGTCCAGCACCATGGAGTGACCTGGTAATAGGATCAGGAAAGTGTTGACTAGAAGTATGGTATGGCCATTCTCACCAAATCGTGGAGGGATGCTCGGGTGCACGTTGAGAAGGTCTATTGGCCTGAAAAAGTGGTGCGTAAGCATGCATAATTGAACCAAAAGCATCAAATAAACTGACTGCAGAAGCTTCCATGTGCTGGTCCGCACGTTATAGCTATATACACCAGAGTACTTGACAGAATCCCAGTCCCCGTCGACAATACGACCTCCGGAAACGTATATCATCTGAGACTTGTTATGTATCACCATTTGATGATCAAATACGAGCGGCGGTCCTCCGTCGAGCTGTATGCGCACGCCAATTTCAGCATGAACACGCGAGTATACAATTAAATACGCGTACTAGGGTATCGGACGACACGAGGTCCCATATACCAGCGTTCGGTCCTCTGGTGTGATAACAGTAGAATTCAGCACAAAATGCACTAGGCTTCGTTGGCGACGATTGTCGAGTATCCTCTGGGACATTTGATGGACCCGCAGAGCTACCTCGACGACTCGGTGGAGGCTCCGAAAAGGCCGTACGATTGCCTGACCTGGTAGTACTCGTCGGTGAGGGTGTGTATTCCGATGAGCCGTTCTCGTCCAGTCTCCCAAAGAGGTATATATCTCCTGACTTCTCGTCAAACACCATCTTGTGACATGCTCTCGGCGCTGGTCCATTCGATCCAAGGTAACCCCACTTCGTGTCGGAAATACTCCAGACCCAAAAATCCTGTAAACTCTTCTTGCCGTCCCATCCGCCGAACAAATAGATAAGGTCGTTTGCCTTATCCAAACACATTGCGTGCCCGCCTCGTGCGCTCGGTCGTGTTGTGACATTGTCAGTGTCACTGTCTGGAACGATTTTGATACGAGACCATGCCGTGAAGGGCTGGAAAGAGAGGATAGAGGAGGAGAATAGACCCTCTGCGGCGCAAGACGCGAGCAATTCCTCTGCATCTTGGAACTTTCCGCCGAGCACGAGAGCAGTGTGTAAGGAAGAGACGGTGGTATGTTCGAACTTCTGGACTGTAGACGGGTGTCCGAACCCTGTGTGAGAGAGAATAGATTGATATGAGCCCAGTAATCGGCGCTGGCGGAGATGTTTGAGAATGTGCCGCAGGATCATGGAATCTTTATACTGCGAAGGTGAGGGTGAGTCTCTGTGCGGTAAGAATGTAACAGATCGGGACCTCTTCGTGCTTTATACGAGCTTGCTGAACAGTCTTCTCGTCGGTAAGTCCGGTCATTCTTACATGCCATATCGAAGTGTGAAAGCTCTGACCGTGCGCGCTATTTTTCAATCAAAGAGTGTGCTCATATTCACAAATTCAAAGTAAAGCTTACGAGAGTGGCACTATCTTCACAAAACGCGTCGGAAATGGCACGCCGGCGCTGTTACGATGTCGAATGCTGAAGGTCTCCGCGACATGATCGTTCCGCAGGCCAGCGTGTAAGACTTCAGTCATACTCTCCTCTGTCTCTCCGACAAAAAGCTTGAACTCTTTCATGTTGCATGGATGTGCTTGGGACGCCACAAGTGAGGACCGTGCATGTACAGATGACGACCGCAGACCGTACCTCTATGAAACTGACCAACCCCTTTCAGTCATGCAAAGATCCATACACAAGAGGATTGATGCTAACCTTTCCGAATGTCAAGGTTCCTGAAGATCAACTTCTGATGAGACCCAACGCGACACTCTTAGAACTAAGTGGTACTCACTGAGGATAGAAGGCTGATCTAGCTTTAACAGCATCCACTGCTTGATGTTGGAAGCTTGGTACGCGCCACTCCATCTGCTCCCTTGGTCCATGGGGTTATCGACAAGGATATTCTTAGCGACATAGTGACCACTGTGTTCCGAACATCCAGCAACAGAATAGGTCAGTGGCAAAATCGGCGAATGGGTGGCGGTCAGCATATTGCTGCTAGCATCAAGGGCTGATTACAGATAACCCAGAATTAGAAATAACCAGGAAGAGGCCGTCGAGATTAGGTATCTCAAGTATTATCGTCGTTCGGGAAGAGGAAACGAAGTGACGAGGAGACAAATACAGCAGACATGCGCGCATACATGATGCGCGTGCTAATTACGTAACAGCGCTTATCTGAATGGGTCTACAAAGTCAATTGGCAATTGCAGATTCATCTTTACATCCATCGTATCTCCGCTGTTCACAACGTTCACACATATTGAGATCTTTGATATTTGGCGTAGGTCCTCGTGTCCTCTGAATTTCAGACTGGTCTGGCAAGGGCCTGTTCCAACTTGAAAGCTTGAACTCTTGATCTAATATCTCAGGACCAAACGTGAAATCGCCGGTTATTTGCCGAACCGAACATCCCGACCGCTCAGCTCTCGCTTGGCTCTCGCAGTCACTATCTTCAACCGTCGCGACGCCATCATGGACAGCGTGCGCGCCCTCATCCCCCTTGGAAAGGGTAGACCAACGTTGGCGAGCACATATGACACCCTCAAGACTGCGGTGTTCGTGTACCTGCTACTTACACAGACACTGAAGGCGCATCGTCATCTCCGCGCTCGAGGCATACGCACAACTGTGAAGGAGCTCTGGCAATGGGCATCGCGAGTACGTTACCGAATATGTGATGCTGTCATTCAACACTAATTTGGTTCGGAAATAGCAAGTAATTCTGCTAGTGCTGCGACTGCCTTCAAAGCGCAAGATGGTCGACTCGGAGCTTGGCAATACAAGACGTGAAATCGAGAGTCAGCTGGTGACGACAGGACCCAACGTAACACGTCATGTTGCGCTACCCGCGAAGGGTCAATCCGCAGAATGGATATTGCAGGAGATGGTCAAGATGGATGATGAATCTGGTAAAACAGATAGATGGAAGCAAGGGAAGATATCCGGCGCGGTCTATCGTAAGTCTGCGACCTCAATTAAAGTCTATAACTCTTCGTAACCTCGACTATTTAGACGGTGGTGACGAGCTGAGCAAGGTCATTGTGGATGCGTTCGCGCGTTACACCGTCTCCAATCCTCTCCACCCCGATGTATTCCCTGCTATTCGCAAGATGGAGGCAGAGGTTGTTGCCATGTGTCTTAGACTGTACAACAACCCGAACGGAGCTGGAACAACCACTGCCGGCGGAACTGAGTCTATCCTCATGTCAATCAAAACACATCGTGATTGGGCGCGAGCCACTAAAGGCATCACAGAGCCCGAAATGTATGTCACAAATTCTCTCCTCATGTTTAGATACTAAAGTACATCGTGTAGCGTTGTGCCAGCATCAGCACATGTTACTTTCTGGAAGGGTGCAGAGTATTTTAAGATCAAGATTCATGCTATACCAGTGAACCCTGTCACTCGTAAAGCGGACTTGAAACGTATGGAACGTGCTATGTACGTGCCTGAAGCTCTCCCTTGTGGTGCACATACTGAACTTCTCGATCATAGTAATGGTAACACAATTATGGTACGCATTGATTCTTATGTTTAGGCTCAAACTGGTGTATTCACGCCGTCTCGTAGGTCGTCGGTTCTGCGATTAACTTCCCGGATGGTAACCAAGATGATATCCTTGGTCTCGGAAGACTAGCAAAGAAGTACAACGTTGGATTACACGTTGATTGCTGTCTTGGAAGCTTCATTATGCCTTTCCTCGAGAAGGCGGGATATCCAGTGGAACCGTTCGACTTCAGGGTCGAAGGTGTCACAGCAATCAGTTGCGATACTCACAAAGTAATCTTCCACCATATCGCTGTGCTTCATCTTTACTGACAACCCCGTATCTAGTACGGATTTGCACCCAAGGTATATCCGCCTCTTCTCCTGTCACCGCCAGGAACTAGACTGACTTGGCGAGTTCTAGGGAAACTCTGTGATCATGTACCGCAATGCAGAGATGCGTGAGTTCCAATACTACGTTCAATCTACGTGGGCCGGCGGTCTTTATGCCAGTCCAAGTATCGCAGGTTCAAGGTATGTCATTCAGAAAATATGATAATAATGCTTCACACATGATGTATCTTAGACCCGGCTCTCTGATCGCAGGCACATGGGCAGCGCTTCACTACATGGGCACTGAGTACGCTAGATATTTGCTCCGATGTCCTCTTTACGCTGATTGTGATCGTCTAGAGGATATCTCGAGTCCTGTAAAGAAATCGTCGGCGCTGCAAAGGAAATCATCGTCAAGATCAAGGATGAGATTCCCGAACTCTACATCTTGGGTAACCCGCCTGCCTCCGTTGTAGCTTTCGGATCCAAGCATCCTGCGGTCAACGTACTGGAAGTTGGTGACATCATGGCCAAGCGTGGATGGCACCTGAACGCACTCTCTGAGCCTGCCGCAGTCCATATTGCAGTGACTGTAAGTGGTAAATTCATATATCTTCAGGTCATACCCATTAACGTTGTCTCTAGCGTCTGAGTGCGCCGAACGTCGACACCTTCATCGCTGACTTGAAAGATTCTATCCGGGATGCCAAGCAGAACCCATCAGGGAAGGGCACGATGGTGTCTCTCTACGGTACGCAGAGTCTTGCTTCTATTGCGGTGGGCCTTTCTTATATCTTGCGTCTCCAGGTCTTGGTCAATCCTCAGCGATCGGGCCGACGATGGTCGGAAGGGTCGCTGTGGCGTTCCTCGATACGCTGTATAAGGCTTGAAGTGCTTTGATATCTACATGCAGTGCGGAAGATTTGCTGTTGTATGTAATGCGCTAATCATATTACTTTTAATCCCGCCTCGCGTGGCTATAAGCCAAACGTTCACACACACCTCCATGAAGGCGCACACAAGGGGCGTCTGCATACACCCACAACACAACGACGCTATTGTTCTCCGTATGTCGAGCTTGGAACAACCTTGACGTTCCCATGATGGTTGCTTACCTCCCTTTGTCTCCTGATGTTGCCTTGAGGGTACAAGCCTCGCATTGTTTCTCACGTTGTGACCCCCTCTCTACATACAAAACTCGCTGCTGGAACGCTCTCATACCTGTTTCTAACACTCACTAGCATTAAGCCAGGAGTCAAAGAACTGTGGCGCTGGACGCTTTTCACGACACACGACACAATCGACACACTCGAAATCCAAATATGAAGCAGACTATACGAATTCCGATCGGCCATCACTTCTTGACGCCAAGAGAGGTATTCTGGCGGGACAAGCAGCCTTTCCTGGAATCGCGTGGGTACATGCTACGACCTAGATATCATCCAAACTGGGAGCCATCGTGGCTGATAGGCTTAAAGGAACTGACGACGTTTCCTGAGGATGCGATTGTCTATCCGGTGCGTGTTCTCCTTTGCTGCGGAACAAATACACGACACTGACCTTCGAATTTCTAAGCCTACAGCTTGCACGATCGACGCAACGCGGATCTCAGATGGGAAACTCGTACACATACGACGATTGAAGACTGGCGATACCGAGTCGACTATAGCTCTGTGCATGGCACAGGAGCCTCGGAGTTCGGATCCCAGGAATCATTGTCCACCCGTGCTCGACATGTTCTGTGACGATGTCGAACCTGCTCTCACCTTCATGGTGATTCCATTCCTCAGGCACTTTGACTCTCCGGCGCTGCGGACTGTGGAGGATGTGATTGATTTTGTTACTCAGATATTCGAAGTAAGTAGCTGGGTCAGTGTGATTCGCTGAAGTTTGGTGCTAACAGCATCCCTCAGGGTCTCGAATTTTCGCACGAAGCAGGATTCGTACATAGGCGAGACAACTGCAGAAATCTTTATTTTCTCGTTCGCTGACCCGACCTCTTACCAGGAACTGCACATATCCAAATTTCGGCATGGACGCTAGTCCACTCTACCCTGATGGATTTCACCCTGTTAGTACAGACTCCCTTCCAGACAGTCATACACCCGCCAAGCATCGCACTCGATCATGGCGACGTCCTGTGAAATATTACCTCATAAACTTCAGGCACGCTACAATAGTGGAATCGCTCACTGCTAGGATAATACATGCAGTTGACGCGAAAGCGGAATCCGTTCATTCTAACGCTACCGCGATGGATGTAGTCATGACCGGGGATATGCTTGAGAAGTATCTATACGACGTACGTGCTTGAGTGCTGTATATGTCATAGGTATGAGGACTGATAGGAATGATGTTATCGCAGAAATACGACAACCTCGACTTCATGAAACCACTGATAGATCAAATGACCAACGGTGACCCGGCATTACGACCAGACGCCTCACAACTCTCGCAGGAGTGGTCTAAGATCACGAAGAAATTGTGGTGGCCACAGCGGGTGTGGACGCTGAGGCGTCGCAGAGC
Organism: Antrodiella citrinella; assembly: GCA_004802725.1. Taxonomy (NCBI): domain Eukaryota; kingdom Fungi; phylum Basidiomycota; class Agaricomycetes; order Polyporales; family Steccherinaceae; genus Antrodiella; species Antrodiella citrinella. The sequence goes on along the minus strand of SGPM01000132.1, from coordinate 18,761 downwards.
GTCTGTGTTCGATGTGTTGCGGGGATCTTTCGTCTCTGTCGTTTCGGTGTTGCTGGAGTTCTACTTGTGGAGCATGCGGGATAGCTGTCTTATGGTGACGAGTGGGANTTTGCGGAGTCTGCAGGATGCAAAGGACAAGTGACTGTCAGATTGATATCGCTGATGTAGTAGCTTGGATGCGACAAGACAGTTTATACAGGGTGCGATGCATTGATCTGGCTACAGTGTAATGTACGAATCAGAGAGTCCTACGAGCATACAGGGAANCTCACTTCGAGTCTAAAGCAATGTTCAAGAAGGGCGACTCGGACGGACAGTGTGAGCCTAATCCTACGCCTCAGAATTTACCATCTGTACACAGTTATGTTTCGACTCCTCAAGTGACATCGAATCGGCCGAAGCAGGAAATCTACAGCGTTCTCGACGATGTTCCCCGTGCGCTTTATTCCGAATGTTGCCAAGTGGTCTGCAGTGATGACTACAACAANAGGGACTCAGGAAGAGCTGGGGTTCTGCAGGTAGAATAACGGGCATACCTTGCGAGGAGTCGGTGAACATAACTTGAAGCTCGTAAATCATANCACCGAGTAGTGTCNCTGGTATGTTTGTCAGAGAAGCCAATAACGCGTGGTGGATGTTATCGTATTAATATTGTTACACTTTTACACTGAAGTGAATGGACTGCTTCCTATTTCTCTTGCTAAAACGAAACGTATCTCCGAGTCCCTTGCGCGATCAAGCATCCTTCTTATGCAATTCCATAGCCCAAGCAGGAGGTTCGTCCTTTCCTTCCTCTTCGAGCCTCTCTCCTTCTTCTAAGNTTTCGTGGACAGTGTCCGCCTTGTGTTCTGCCGGGGCATATACCTGCATATATATGCGCGTCAGACGACGCTTCTCGAGCTCAGCAAAGCAGCAGAATCTACGTACGGTGGAAACGATCAATGGGGTCTGACCAGTATTAATGAACTGCGGCGTGGTTGAAGTCAGGACGTGATACGAGAATAACGAGCAAACTNACGTTGTGTTTGGCTCCTGCTGGAACGATCACTACGTCACCAGGACTGATACTCTCCTGCGCCGGTTTCAGCAACATGACTTTGGTTCGCTAAGNNAACACTCACANTTTTGCCATTTACCACGGCTTTGGCTGTGCCGGAGTGGAAGGTGAGATGNTGGTCCACGGTGTGTATTTCCTGGAACAGGCTCAACAACTCGCGCGCATATATCCTGAACTGTTTACGGTACCTCNCCAATCTCNCCCTCGACAGGGATGGTCATGATAACGAGCTGAANNCTTGATTAACGCGTCATNNTTCGGGAGAGAAAGATGCAACTTACCTGGCTGTTCTTCCCAGTCCAAAGGACGCGACGGAACTTGCTACTCTCGGACGCGACCTTCGTGAGGTTCTTAAAGACCTTCATGTCCTTCGGAGGCTCGGTNTTGGGCTTGTAGTGGAACGCCATCGTACGAACAATGAATGTGTTGTTTCGGAAACGAGTTTGAGTTGCTGAACGACAGAGAGAACGATGGAGGAGAGTGANACAGGCGAGCATTATGGCGACAGACNTTATAGGGGTNTTAGACGCAACACCGAGTTCTGGCTCCGGGCAGATGCGGNGGATGATGTTCTCTGACATCATCGCCCCCAATATGGCAGGATTAATATTGGTGAGCAAAGCGCTGCAGGCAGTCAGTAGTCTTCATTTTGTGCATTCTCTGGTAGGATGGTATAGTCGACGAAAACAAAGGCAAGTGACAGCTCACAACGTNGCGCTCAAATGACGCGTCAAAGTTAGTGAGAGTGAGGCATCGAACTTGCTGGACGCGTCGTGGTCACGGGAACGGGCGCTACATCTGCGGCCAATGCCGTCAGGTTATTTCGGGCGCGATGCGACGACCTCCCAAGTTGTAATGTACTGTGTAGTGCCTNGGAAACATCTTACTACAACGTATGTATTGGTATCTCACTTATTACTGTCGTGTGAGTGTATNCCATAGTNATAAAGGGAAATGTCTCACAGCCCTTTTTCCAGCTATCTCCCTGTGACATGGAAGGTGCACTGNGTGAGGCNGCTGCTGGCAGGCAATGNTNNNNACGNAANNGNNAANCNNNCTCANCNNCNNCTNNANC
>SGPM01000132.1:0-16082 GCA_004802725.1 Antrodiella citrinella | reverse complement strand
AGTCCCTAGCAGAGGGAAAATGGTGTCCTTAACGTTGCGGTGACCGATCTGCCCACGTTATTTCCCCACTTACTCCGGCATGTGCTCTTCAGTGACCGTAGGGACAGCTATGCCACTTCTCAAGGGTATAAATATGTGCAGAACTTGGATTTCTACACTGCACCGAAGTCTTCTCGCAAGATGAAGACCTTCGCATGGTCTTGTCTCGTCTCCTGGACCCTCGCCGGCACAACGCTCGCAGCTAAGTTTCCGATATCCGCTTGGCAGGATGCCTCCAAGCAATCGGTCCCGGGGAACGCTGTTCCGAACAAGTTCATAGTCGAAGTGGAGAGCGTGGGTGACATCCCGGGTAAGAGAGAGGTGGAAACTCGTAATGTATGTTCTTGTTGCTGGTCATCAACTCACTCTGATGGTTTTGCACTGATAGCCACACGCGACTCTATACAGCGCACTTCGCAAACGTGATGTTGGTTTCCAAGTCAACAAAGAGTTCAACCATGAAGGGATCTTCGTGGGTGCCTCCGTCACTCTCGATGTAAGTGTTCCCAATGTCAATTGCCTGCGTTGTTGGCATATGACGTTGGGCAACAGAATGCAAATGTAAGTACGTCGAGAGTTTGGGAAAGGGATGGGAGCTGAGCAATCATGCATCCAGGACCGAAAGGAGATCCTTCAGATCCCGGGCGTGAAAGCTGTCCGACCTCTCATCCGCGTACCTGCACCCAAGTAAGTGAGCCTATCCTTCAAGATATGACCCACGAATTTGCAATTGTGCTTTTGTTAGACCAGTTAGCGTTCATGTCGTGACAGGCGTAGATGACCCAGCTCTACCACCGGACTCAGAGTCTACCCATGTCCTGACTGTAGGCAGATTTTGACCTTGCTATCTTCCTCGCTGATATATTATGTAGGGTGTTGATAAGCTCCACGCTCAAGGCATCGCGGGAAAAGGAATCAAGATTGGAATGTCCGTCCGAACACCGTTTGTTTACTTGTGAATTACAATTAAAGAACATGATAGTCTTGACACAGGTATTGATTTCACGCATCCAGTTCTGGGTGGAGGTATCGGTCCCGGATTCAAGATCATTGGTGGATTTGACTTCGTCGGGGATGCCTTCAATGGATTAAATACGCCCATACCCGACCCGAGTCCTCTGGACCAGTGCAATGGACATGGGACACATGTTGCGGTGAGTCGCCCCCCAAATGTGTTTTCAGAGATCTGATAACCCTTGACATGAGCAGGGGATTATCGGAGCGAACCCCGGCAATGAGTTCAATATCAGCGGCGTCGCTTTTGAAGCATCTTTGACATCGTATAGAATATTTGGTTGTACAGGAGATACGACTGATGACAGTGAGTTTCCTCGTGGTTCCGACGGACGAAATGAATGCTGAAAAGCGTCCTGAAGTCATTATCGAAGCATTGCTTCGCGGCGTATCCGAGGGACAGGATATTCTCACCATGTCCCTCGGTGGCTCAGATGGATGGACCGAGAGCTCCTCATCTGTGGTGTCCAGCCGTATCTCAGATACAGGGAAGATCGTCACGATCGCAGCTGGTATGCATCTTGTATATTCGCATTTTACTCGTAGAATCTCAGAGCATTCTATGTTTCAGGTAATGACGGCTCAAAGGGCGCATTTTTCACGTCATCTCCAGGAAACGCTATCTCTTCTTTCTCATGCGCGTCTCTCGACAACACCGTCGAGCAAATCCAGAATGCTACCGTTCATGGCGTCACTCACGACCCTATTCCTTACTTCGACCTCTTTCCTCTCGCTATCAACGGAACTCTTCCTATCTTTGCCACCAGTACGGACACTACCATAGTCGACGATGCCTGTGATCCTCTTCCTGATTCCACCCCGGATTTAAGCGGATTCGTGGTCATTGTCAGGCGGGGAACTTGCACATTCGTGAGTTCCGGCCCGTCTTCCTGTCTTCATTCGTTGTCACTGATATATCTTGTCCGCAGGTCCAGAAGTTGACGAACGTCGCGGCAAAGAACGGCACCCTTGCTTTGATCTACGAGTAAGCTTTACGACAATTTCACGCTATCCACTTTCTTATACTACTTTGTCAGTAACGGGACAGGATTCAGCGCCATCGCTGTCGGCAACTTCACAGCCACATCCATTCAAGCTGATGACGGTGTATTCGTAAGCTTGGAAACGCAAAGAGCGCGACTACAATCTCATAAGACCTTTTTTGTAGTTAGTGAATGCCTTCGCGGCCGGCCAAAAGGTGGCTCTCTCGTTCCCTCAATCAGGAGGATCTTTTGCTCTACCTGATCCCACTGGCGGGCTGATCTCCTCATTCTCGTCGTTTGGCCCTACCAATGACATGTTCTTCAAACCTGCCATAACAGCGCCGGGTGGCAACATCTTGTCCACCTTGCCTATTCCTCTTGGCAGCTTCGGTATCGATTCGGGTACTTCAATGGCTACTCCGTTCATTGCCGGTGTTTCTGCTTTGTTATTTGGCGTGAAAGGCAACACCCCGAGCGTTGGAATAGGTGCACGGACGCTGTTCGAGACGACTGGCCAAAGGGTATCCTCCAGTCATACCGATGGAGATCCGCTTTCAAGTGTGGCTGTTCAGGGAGGAGGTCTCGTGGATGCTTTCAGTGCTATTACCACAGACATCGTCGTCACTCCAGGAGAGTTCTTGCTCAACGATACCGCACACTTCAAACCACTGTAAGTGACGCGGTTTTAGCACATTCGCACCATGACTTACGTTCGTATCAGGCAAACGTTCACGGTGAAGAACAATGGTCCGGCAGCGAAATCGTTCACCCTGAGCCACGTACCGGCTGGTACGGCGTTGACACTACAACCCGTAAGCCTAGATCTCTCATCCGCTATAGGATCCGACTGAACATGTTTCAGGGAACCCCATTCCCCGCTGACGGCCCTGTACCCTTATCGACGGACTTCGCCACAGTGGAGTTCAGCGAGACCTCGTTCACCGTCCACCCAGGCCAGACGCAGAAGTTGACTGCTCACTTCACTGCACCTACAGGTGCAGATTCGAGCGTCCTACCCATCTTCTCCGGCTTCATCGTGATCTCTAGTGCCGACGAGACATTCCATGTCAACTATGTTGGTCTCGCGGCGAGCCTAAAGAATGCGCAGGTGATTGATACCTCCGACGTGTTCTTCGGCGTCGATCTACCTGCTCTGGGTGCCTCCGACGGAAGCTTCATCTCGGGTCCAAGCAATTTCACTTTCGTGGGGGACGACCTCCCTACGCTGATTATGCGATTGACCTTTGGTACACCCCAGCTGAGGATAGACCTCGTGGCACCAGACGTCAACATCACCACGACGTCAAACCAACCAGGCTTCTCATCTGTCACTAAGAGGTCACTGTTCACGTTCCCGAATGCGGAAACTCTGGGAACGTTTGCACAGGTCAAGACGCTTGGTCCATTGTTCGAGTTTGATTTCCTTCCGCGGAACTCTGACGTCAATGTGCGTATCAAGGGTGCGATGTGATATGGAGCTTCGCTGACGTGTGTGAACTAGGATGGCACAGGGTTCAATTCATTTCCTCTGACAAACACCTTCGCCAACGGTACGGTGATACCAAATGGTACATATCGACTTCTCTTGCGTGCGCTGAAGGTCACCGGAGACCCAACGAAGGAGGAGGACTTCGAGAGCTGGCTGAGCCCGTTGGTAGGTGTACAGGCACCGTGAAGATGCGATTGGAGTATGTAAGAGTAGAGGACCTCGCCGACGAGTAGTTAGTAGCTTTCTTGCATTCATCGCATGTCCGCCGCACGCTCTTAGCAAGAACGAATTGCCTAACAGGGACGCACACTTGATGCTGACATAAGAAGACGCCCGTTGCAACGAGGCATTTGGCAGGGTTGGGCAGGAAATTTGAACCGTAATGGCGGTGGCACGGCTAGATCAGCTCGCGATATAAATCTGTGCCACTGCAGACGATTCCGACGAGGCGACGCTCTTCTTTCTGCCCCTCACAATGTTTTGACCAGTATGCTCTTTCCATCACTTCTGTTGACTGCGCACTGGCCCTCACACTGCGGCGTAACCTTGTAACCTTGCGCCACTCTATTGTTCCTTTTCAACGCATCTTTGTGGTCCTTTGGTTTTCTTCCCCAGCCATGTCACCCCCTGCCCACCAGCCATGCTTAGATACGCTCAAACGGTGCTGCGCCCACCTGGATGAGAAGGCATTAGGATCCGCTAACGTTCGCCAATATATTCCTCAGCCCGAGCTCAATTTGCTCATGGATCGGCTCAAAGAGTACGTTCCAGATTCTTGGTCTCTGTCTTTCTGCAGCTCAATACACCTTCAACAGACTGAAGACGCAATACGGTGTCCTAGATTGGACAACAGCTTTTCCTACTGTCTATAACAAGAAAACTGTCAAGAACTACATCACGAAGGCCACTTTACCTGGCAAATGTCGAGCGCTTGAGAAAGCTGTAGAGAGGTGGAGAAAGGACGCTGAGGTGAGCCTGCTGAACCTGTTCCCGAGACTCTATTAACAACGGCTGTGACGCATAGCATGTGCGCGCGGCAGCAGACCGCAAGTACCAGTCTGCAAAAGAAGAACGTCTCGAACGCTTCCGGCGGGAGCACCCTGGCCAAAGATTTAACAAACACCTAGCTAGTGGGGGCCTGTCTCCAACGACATCTGAGTACTCTGTGCCTCGATGGGAAGCTCGGAGCAGCACTGGGAGCACTCAGAATCTGCCAATAGAGGATTTGCTACATCCAGCAGGTGCGCCACAGCTTCATGTTTTCATCTTCCCCTGCCCTAACAAATACGCTCTCGTATGGCAGCCTTCCCATGGATTGTCACCGACGTCGACAGTAGCTCTTCGTCGTTACCTTCGCCAGGCCTCTCGTCTAGACGATCGACTCTGAGTGAAGTCAAAAAGCCAGCACCCTGGCTGACGAGGAATGTCAGCGGAAACTTTGGGGACAACGCGGTCGTCACTGAGACGTTCCGTGTCAGGACTATTTCTACGACCCATTAACATTTAACGACCCATTCACGTTCAAACGGATCACGACTTCATGGACTTTTGGTATCAATACGGACTCGTACGCGTAATTGCGCTGTTGTAGGCTGATATTTCCTTCAATTTCTGTCTTGTCTCGTTGTCTATGACTATTTTAATGAACATTGGTAGTTTTCAAAGAGAGAGAGCCTGCGTGCAAGAGTGTACGATCGATCGTGATCTCTGAGAAGCACTTCTTGCAGACATCATCTGGGTCTGGGCGCGACTAACACCTCTCAACATTACATATCACTTCGGATTGACAATCAGCCATTGAGGGTACGTCAACAATGAATGCTATGTATGTTTTTCCTGATCCCCTTCACAGTCACATTAGCTGCGCAGCTGGGGTAATAAGCCTACCATGTCACCTAGACTGAAGAGGAAATGAAGTCAGATGATACTCACGACCGGAAGCCTCGACCGAGAGCTGCGTTATGTGGACAACTTGGATCTTCTCCGGATCCCCATGTCTGCTGTCGTCGTTGAAACAACTGAGATTGGCATTTTCACCTGCGATCAGTAAGTTGGCCGTAACTTCTCTTCCTGATCCGTTCAACGCAATGGGACATATACCATAGGATGCCACTGGCATCGTATCAGCTCATACATCACAACGGCTTACGGTGAGCTCATACTAAGTCTACTACTGCTTATGCTGATTGATCTCCTAGTGATGACATCCCTGGATGGTCGATTTTCGCCTCAAAGGCTAGGTCCCGGTGAACGGGGATAGCTCTACGATTTGTGTGTCAGCGACGCGGCCTTCGATGTTTGAAATCTCAAAGCTCGGACAATTTTTATTGACCGGCGCAAGCTCTCAAAGCAGTGCGAAATGTCCACACATACCAGCAAATGTGTATTTCTTTGTACTAAAGTAAGGCCAGTGTCAGCGGGCTTCGTACTCCGTGACCTATGAGCTTGAGCGTAGCGCTGCTGAACTCGTCTGTGATAGTACGCATCATTCCTATCGTTCAAGGTGTGGCGCATACGTTCCCTCAACGGGCATCAGATCTAGGCTAAATGTGATAACAGATGCTCGTGGGCCGCGACCTTCAAGAATTGACGCAATAACTTCGACTGCCCGAGCATATATACCACTGCCTTGCACTCAGGCTGCATTTATGTCACATTCATCGACCCTTTATCCGTCCACCCCATTGACGACTATGGAAACACCTCCCTCTCGTTCCGTTCACCTTGAAGATATCTCTCGCCGACCAGCTCTCATGGTATCTTGGGAGAAGTTTCGATATCGCCAGGCGCATTGGTTCGTAGAGTGTGTTGCTGAATTTGTAAGCATTTTCCTCATGAACCCAAGGACTGTCACATGATTCTTCATTTTAGATGGGAGTTCTCATCTATACTTTTGCCGGTATGTATGATTGTATCGGCGACGAACTTGCCTGACGACTGCTCATAGGAGTGGGGTCAAGTGCTGCTTATATTCTCGGAAGCATAACGGGAACGCCGCTGTCGTGTCAGTACTAACGCAGCAGCATACCTCGCTGTCGATCTGATTAGTCAATGAACAGCGGTATTCCAGAGCGGCATTGCGTATGGTGCTGGCCTTGCATTGGCATTCATCGTGAGTCTATATGGGCTGTTTGCATTATCGTTGTGTCTGATCTATTTCGTCGTCAGGTCTGCGCGAGCACATCTGGGGGACACTTTCATCCAGCGGTCACGATTTCCTTTGTGATAACCAAGAAGTTCCCTCCGATGAAGGCTGTCAGGTTGGCATCCTCACGATTGCCGGTGGTCAATTACTGAAACATTGTCTGAAGGTACATCGCTTCTCAGATCTTAGGAAGCTACGTGGCGTGCTTGCTTGTCTATGTGCAGTATAATGGCTTGATAGCAGTAAGTGATAATGCTACGCTCAGCCTCGTTTGAGCTGACACTTTCGTTAGCAAGCAACCAAGGCCCTCGAGGCCGCAGGTACTTTGAATTCCGTCATGTTCACGCCACAAGGTCCCGCGGGTATATTCGCATTTTATGTTCTGCCTGGTGCAAATTTGGGGCAAGTTTTCCTGAACGAATTCGTGTGTGTACGTCTTTGTGTGTGGCTCTACATAATTATCTTGCGCTTACTTTGGGCGTTGCCAACAGGACTTCATATTCGGCATGGTGATATGGGCTGTGATTGACCCCACGAACCCGTTCATAAATACAATCATTACACCTTGGATCTTTGGTCTAACACTGTGAGTTCTGGATTCTCGCAATTCGAACGATACTGAATCAAGCTCCTATGAAGCTCTCTCTTGATCTACGGATATTCCCCCATCGGCGGTATGTTGCCACACGTCTGAATCTGATCCTCACTTCGAGTGACCTCATTGTCCGTCTTCTCAAGTTGCGATAAACTCCTCGCGAGACGTCGGCGGCCGCTTCGCCGCTCTCACCATCTGGGGACCAGCGGCAGGCGGAGGGACATACGCAGTGCTGGCCTCCCTCACAAACCTACCGGCAACGTTTTTCGGCGCTATGTTCTATGAACTCATGTTCACTGACTCCTCACGCGGTGCGTACCGCTACGACACTCATCACGCTTATTATGCTGATATTCCATGTAGTCGTTACTGCGTCCAGTTTGGCCGTGTTGGCCGGACAGAAGGCGCTGGAACAGCGCCGTCAAGACATTCGCGGAGTGCCTTCTACTTTGTCTGGTATCTCATATACCGTGGACTTGGAGACCAACAAAACGAGGGGGTCTTAACGATGCTTGTTGTGCAATGTAATCACGCTGGCACCAAGCTGAGCAGATGTGCTCGGATGTATCACATGTGTATTTATGATACGAGTATGCATACAATAATAAACGGTTCTGTCATGATCATCTTACAAATCCTTTCAACTACCCGGCAACCCCTTCTGTTCGTAATGGTAAGAAACAACCCAGGGCTAAAATTCTTGGGGTGAGAGACCCGGAAAAGGAGACGGCGACACCATCACTCCGATACAATAGTCTTCGGACATGAGTTTCAACGAAAGACGCGAAGCATGGAACAATGCTGTAATAAATGGCTCGTTGCTAGGTGACTTTGAGGAAGTTGACTACGTCGTCACGCGTACAGTGTCCTCATCAAAGCAAACGAACAACAACTTGAAGACGTACATGGCCAGCATGGTTGCAATATCCTAAGACGTTCCGTAATTCCGTGGTATAGAATAGAACAAAGAGAGTATAGATGGATCAACGTTCATGTAGTGAATGTATGTAATGGGTGTTTAAGTGGGCGAGGCATGGCACTACGAGCTCTCAGGATGAAGGACACTGCTTGGAAACTGTGGCGCATGGAGCTGATAGCTCGGAAAATAGCTGCTTCGTTCTCTCTCCTGATTCGGCTCCTCATCGGCCACCAAGGGAGAGTGTCGCACAAAGCCTCGAACCGAGTCACTACTTCGTCAATAGTAGGACGAAGAGCGGGTTCCGGTTGCACCCATGTCGTTGATAAGTGGTTCCATGAAATCGAACCCTTTCAGCTTCTGAAACAAGGAAACGTGATCGTCAGAATAATACTGCTAACAAAGAAGAGAACGCACCTGTAGAAAGTATTCACGTATCATACTGCCAAGGTAATAGATATCGGTGGGGAACGGGTCACAGGGCTCGTCAGACTTGTGAAACTCGCGAACTGTTTTATCTCCCCCCCCCCCAGATTGGATACTCCCTAGGTGTCATGTCGGTGGCCTCGTACTTGCGCGATAAGCCAAAATCGATGAAATAATACTTGACTGGCCTGGCGGTGCGCGTGTAATCATGATGGTCAGCACATCCTTACCAATCCCGCGAGCGGTCAATAGCTTGAGGGTGGTACATCTGCGGGTACATTGGTCGGGGATCCATCATGATGTTGAGGTGCATGCAGTCTCTACATAGGGTGTCAGTAATACGTGACGTCTGCACATAAATATACTCTACCGATGAGCTACATGACATTCATGCATAAATTGCAAGCCCTTGAGCGAAGGAGGGAATGTCAGAATGTCAGAATATTTGGACACGGTCTGCCAACTTGAGAGCACGAATCTCACCTCGAATACCTGGAGGAAGAACTCAAGTGCCTCGCCTCTGGTTTTGAAGCGCGGATCATTAGCCCGACTCGGACGAAGCAGTGGCAAGACAAGGATGGAATGGTCGTCCTCGTCGGCAACGTCGAGAACCTCCAAGGCAGGAACGCAATGGTTACGAGGATGGGATCTCAGATTCGGAAAACATCTCGATGATGTCTACTTCGTAAGGATGGACTTTGCGTCGGATTCGTTTGAGTATCACCATTCCTCCGTCGGACAGTCGCGTCGCGTCGATAACTTGGTTGTACTATCAAGCAAAAGTTAATATTTATGCATTCAAAGCAGTCTCAAGACGTACTGGGAGCTGCATACCGTCTTCGACATCCGACCGACTGAGATTTGTCCTTACCTATGAAGGGGTCCACGCTGGGTCGTAGCACTTGCGTAGCAAGTAGCCTCTCTGCTTTAACCATGGCTGATGGTCACGCCAATAGATCTCTCTAGGATAGAGTTGGTTGGTATCCCTCGCGTCCACTTCATCGAGCAGACGTCGAAAGGAAGGACTGAAGGAAGGAGTCCGAGTCAAAGTGTTGACGGCAGCGTTTGCACTAGCGGGGGCACTGGGAGTCGACATATTCTCCAGTGTAGCGAATGTCTAGATAAACGCGTGATCTTGATATGAAAGCCTGCGTGGACCACGCCGCTACGGTGACGACGAAGGATTTCAATTGAATTCATGCGACACTTTCCCACGGGCTTACGTCCTTCGTTTCCACTGAAGATGCATTTGTTCTCGATCTGTTTTGGGGTGTCGGCAGCCTAACCAATGAACAGAAGAACCTGACCTCATACAGTAAGCACATCAGTGCTTAAACGCTTCAAATCACACCTTGTACGATCCATGGATTGAACGGAACCAGTGGCACTACACTCAATAAACATAAAGGTTAAACAGCACTCGTGAACCATAGTGTGAACCGTGGATTGGAAGGACACAAAGAAGTCAGAATGTGAATGTGTGGGGAGGATCACTGCGCGGACGAGGAAGGGCACTGCGTAGAGTCAATAGATGAGTGGTAGTTCGGAACGCATGACGTATCCCTCGAAACACACGATCGCTACGAGTTTCATTGTCTTCCGGAAGACGAGTGTGAAGAGTCCACCAGGAAAGCGAGTGAATCAACTGATCGAATCGTGCCACGACTTGGTCAATTGTTGGCCTCTTGGAAGGATCGTCCTGGATCATATCATTCACCAGCGACGACATGAACTCGAAGCCCGCAAAACCCTTAGGTTTCTGCCAAGATACATTGAGAATCTGAAACTAGGCATAACATCGGACTACGTACCTGCAGGAAGTTTTCGCGAATCATGTTGCCGACATAGCATATGTCTGTCGGGAACGGATTGCACGGTTCGTCAGAGCGAAACTCCGGTACTGACTTGTCTCCTCCTCTGATGGGAACTTCGAGAGGAGAGACGTCATCGGCGGCGTACCGGCGAGAAAGACCGAAGTCAATAAGGTAGTACTTCACCGGTCTTCTCGTGCGGGTGTAATGCCTCGCCCATCCATTTCCGTCTCGAGTCTTGAAGGTTGAACGCGGATGGTACATGTCTGGGTACATAGGTCTAGGATCCTAAGACCGTCCCACTCCGGCTATTGCATCACCTCCCGCAGAACTGCATCAGTACTTTCAAATCATAGAATGAAGCCAGCTTCAAGTCGCAGGCCGGTCGCAGGCCAGCTGGACGAAAGCTGCTGAACAAAGAGTCACGGTGGGAACCTCAAACTCGCTTAGTTGTCGTCATGGGCGCGTAGCCTATGTGCCTGGGAGATAAGCGCTAAGCACCACGTTCGATTTCTGAACTCAGAGAATAAGGTTATTGTGTCGCCGCGACGCCCTTTACATACACCTTTGACATCCTTTGCCGTGGTCTTTGTTCTTGCACCTCGTCAATTGCAATGCGGGACGTACCAGAGTAAGTATTCCAGCATGAGTTCATAATCCCACAGACGAAAGAAGGGCCTAGTGCGGAATCTTCGAGCCAGTCGTTTGGATGACAACCGTCATCCTTCGTCCTTCAGCACGTTCAGGTCAAGATGCAGGGGGGAAAGGTAAGTCATCCATGAGAGTCCAGAGGGGTACTAACCCAAAACATTGATCCTATAGTAGAAGACATTCCGTGGGTATAACAACAAACACCGTAGTAATCAACCGAGTCTGAGAACGAAATTGAAGACTAGGTGGAAAATGTATGTTGTGGGTATTTGGGAGGTTGGGGCATAGCTTTGCGACGGATAAGAATGTGAGTCGTTGTGTGGACAAAATGTCCTACGGAGCTGAAGGCTCGAAGTGCAAAGCTCTCTCCACCTTCCCTTGCGATACGAGACCGCAGCACCCACCAGGGGAGCGTGTCGTACAAAGCCTTGAATCGAACCACCACCTCGTCGATGGTTGGTCGTTTGGTAGGATCCGCCTGCACCATGTCGTTCACAAGCGGCTCCATGAATTCGAAGCCACGGAGTTTCTGGAAGGGCGCGCCGCATCAGCTAGGGGAATAGGGACTTAAACAGCATTGGAAGTGAACCTGTAAAAAGTCCTGACGTATCATGCTGCCAAGATAGTAGATGTCGGTTGGGAATGGATCGAACGGACCGTCCGAGATTTTGAATTCAGGTACTGTCTTGTCCCCGCCCAAAATCGGATACTCGCGAGGGGCTGGATCATTGGCGTCATACTTGCGGGACAACCCAAAGTCGATCAGATAATACTTGACCGGTTTTAAGGTGCGATCGTAATGTTTTGCAGATACTTTCCAATCATCGCAAGCTTTAGTGGTGTAGGCTGGGTGGAACATGTTCGGGTACAATGGTCTGGGGTCCATCATGATGTTGAGATACATGCAATCGCTACGTTGATAGCTTCAGCAGATACGACATCTGCTAGAGAACATGAGACCGCACCGATGGGCGACGTGACACTGATGCATGAATTGCAATCCCTTGAAAGTTTTGAACACGTCACAACCATATATTTCAATAGCGCAGAATGTCACGCACCTCGAATATCTGACGAAAATATTCAAGAGCTTCACCCGTGGTCTTGAAGCGCGGATCATCGTAGGGACGAAGCAGCGGCATCACAAGGATGGACGTGCGATGTTCGTCAGGGACTACCAAGACTTCGAAGATGGGGATACAGTGGTTTCTCGAATGCGATTTCAGTGGCTCCTCTGAAAACATCTGGCTGATGTCCACCTCGAATGGATGAACGTCATGTTTGATTTGCTTGAGCATCACCATCTCTCCATCCGATAGTCGTGTTGCATCTAACACTGCACCTCGCTGAAAGAGTCTATTCAGCATGCACACTGAATAGGTTCGCGCCGTTCTCACCATGGTGGCTTTCCCATCTTCGTAATCGTCATAGTGGTGACCTGTTCCTTTCCACGAAGGGACCCAATCGGGCTTGTAGCGAGGCCGGAGCAGATACCCTTTCTGCGCCAGCCACTCTTGGTGATCGCGCCAGAATATCTCGTGAGGCCACAGCACTTCGGGATCATGAGGGACCACTTCGCGTAGTCCACGTCGGATCTCTGGACTGAGCGTAGGGTCGATATACTTGTCGAAGTCTATCGGCGCTCTGTTCGTGGCCATTGCTCCACTACCGTGACGGCGGGGTGGGCCGTGGTGCTGTAACGAATTATGAGAGTATGTGCGACGATGACTTGGATGGAGGGGAAGTCGGAAAGTCGAGTTTGCAGAGAAGGTCCACAGGGCAACTGTGGTCGTAAAGGTGCTGTGAACATTGATTATATTTGACGCCGGTTGAACAAAAGACAATGGGAACAAGGTGGCCTAATTCGGCAATGATATCGTATGGGTGTCTATGTACTATCCGATCAAGCGCCGTTCTCGTTGACACATTTGAACACAGTGACGAAACTGACAACGCTGATTCGTCGCTGAACATGTCAAAGACTTCTATTGTGTTGACCTTGCAACCGCTTGTTGTTTCTAAGATGCGTGCCATCCTTTGTTCTTCTTTCGATTCTCGAGGTTTCGGTGGCAGTCATTGCGCTGTGGTACCATGTATTAAAGGAGGAAGCCAGCTGCTGCTAAGACAGCACCATCCAACAAGACTCGAGACCTACGCCGGAACGCAAGGCTCTTGAACGCAAACATACTATGGCTACTTTCTTAGGAATATCTGCCAACACCGCTACAACTCTTGACATATCCTTCAAGGCGACCGATCAAATTTTGAAGAAGATATATTGCAACACGTCACCCGAAGAACATGTCGATATAGGTATGAAGAACATCAACCTCGCCTTAGGTGCTATCGACGAAGAAAAGAACCATATTACGCCGGAAGAGGTCCGGAAACTTCTAAGCCACTGCTCAAGGTGAGTTTCTTCATATTTGTGTGCTGATGACCGTGACAATGTTCACTTTTCGAAATCAGGTTGCTTGAAAAGATGGCGACGCTGAAGGCGGACACTTCCTTCATAGAATCGGATCCCATTTGGCGTAATCCAAGCTGGAAGAACTTTACAGACCGGCGACGGATCCATACCCGCAGTCACGAATTTGTCAAGGAGACCATCGTATTGGGGGTTCACGCTAGAGTGCGCACATACTGTCCACTTGCAGAGTTTTTGTGCTCAACAAATTCATATTTTCTTAGAGTTCATCAACCCACGCTGCTTATGTGAGGCTCGTGATGGAGACAAGCCAGCAGCTTGCCACGGCAGCACATGGTATGTATTACAATGTTATCTCTAATGATACTGCCGCCATTTTATAACGTCACGTCATGTGTTTAGCACTAGCAGCTTCCACGACTACGTTGGTGAACGCAAACGTGAAAAACCAGGCCTCCGATGATTCCGACAAATCCGGTCTGATCGGCGGCACCAAAGACTCGGAGCTGGATTCGGCAGAGGATCAAGGCCCAGCATTGGTGATCATAGGGGCCTCCACTCCTGAACTTGAAGGCGAGTCTTCAGGCATTGCTTCAGTTTTTGGTCGCATTCTCATGTCCTCGTCCAGTCGACGATCAAGAAGCAAGCACTGGTCATCATGGTGTACTGATGGTGTATGACAACGACTCTTCAAGCATATTTGCTCGCCACTGGGAGGTCATCGGATCGCTGAGACGTCTCATGCGTGCCATTGGCAGTTCCAGTTCGGACATCGATTCATCTTAATCCGTCCATAACTACATCGCCAGACGAATCGATGCGGCCTGTTACTGTATTATGTATATTGCGACTCCGAGCCCGATTTTTCTTAAGATGCCGGTCATCTTTGCAATGTATCTCTTACCCTGATTCCAACGATTTATGCAAGTGTTCAAATTTGCTGCGAGATGTCACATAAATGCAACGAGGGACTCGGAGGTACTAGGTAGTAGCCGCCGTTCACATTTACACCGGTCGAGGATAGCATGGCAGATAAAGACACTACTATGGCTGAGAGGACTTGAGCATCACGATTCGCCGAGTATGGAAAGAGCAAAGGCATTGCAATAGGAAGGTATTTCGCAGAGGATGGATGATGTACGTAAGTACGGCAGAGAAGTGGGAGCCAGCGCCCGGGCCGCGCCAATCGCCGAACCACACAACAAAGCGTGGGAGCGCTCTTGAACATTCTTGAACCTTATGGACGCATGTGTATCCAAGGCGGCGGCAAAAGTGTGCAGGCCTCATCGTGCTCCTCCTTCGCTCCCCACGACCCGGCTATCGATAAAGCTGCTCTTATTGTTACGCAATGTGTTCAATGAATAGAAGGCAGGCTAAGGCTCCGTTCGGGAGCGTGGTTACGGTCAGGTCAGGTCAGGTTAGCCTACCATAAAAGGCAGCCGGTGTTTGGCTGTATTTGAGGTGAGTGACAGTCAGATTGTAACGGTGCGATAATGTGTGATGATTAGATGGCTGTCGAACATGCATGATCCCGCACCCTCTCCGCATGTCAACCACCTATATCCTTCGCCCGCGATGCATTGACAACCACATCCCCTTCCTTTCTTTCCCCTGCCCCCTCCGCTGCTATGGCTAATCGAGCCAACTGGCGTCCCTCCGATGATGCGATCCTCATCAATTTCTTGCTCGATTGCAAGATCCACGGAGACATGGCCGACAACTCTTTCAAGCCTGTAGCCTGGCAGGGGGCCGCTACGAAGTTTCGTGATCTGGTAGGCCAAGTTGGAGCTGCAAGGACCGTGCACAAGCGGTACGTCCTTGCTTTTTTTCTGCTCCGGCTCTCAATCTCATGGTATCTGACAGATCAAAAACAACTTTCGCATTGTCAAGAGGATCAGGGACTTGTCAGGCGTTGGATGGGATGCTCAGATGTGTACGGTGATCGCGTCTGGGCCGGTATGGGAGGCGTATTTAGCGGTATGTAAAGAACATCTGGTCTTCTTGACTAGGAAGTCAACTCACTACTACTATGCTCATTGTAGACGAATCGTAAGGCCAAGTATTGGAAGACCCATGGATTCCCCCTCTACGACAAGTGCGAGGAACTTTGGAATGGCACTATAGCTACGGGCGGTGGGGCGCTGCACATTGCCCCGGCTCAAAATGTGCGTATGACTTAGTTATTCGTTCAAAGCACTTTACTGATTCAACATGATTGCGTAGGCTGCTGCTGCCACCGTCGACACCATCCCCGCTGTCCCCAACACCCCTGTCGTCCCTGCCGCTATCGTCCCTGTTGTTCCCGCCGCTATTGCCCACGACGAAGTCGCCGATCCTGCGATCGCTTCCACTATGCATGCCGATCCCGCGATCGCTCCCGTTACGCACGCCGCTCTCGTTGCCACCACTGGAGACACTCCTGATGACGACAGCATCATGCTCAATACGACACCCAGTACTGCCACTTCGAGTGCGCGTTCATCTTCGAGTCCGTCGCCTCCCAGTCGGTCATCCCACCGTCCGCCGACATCGTCAGTATCTTCTCGTTCGCCGACTTCAGCGGCTTCTAGCCCTGCTCCGACAAA